>LZPO01108443.1:14145-28743 GCA_001675575.1 Neotoma lepida | reverse complement strand
GAAAAACACAGCTATTGTGGAACTCGCAGATTTGGGGCCACAATAATGTGTGCACAAGCATAGAGAAAGCTATGAGCAGTACCACAGGACAAAAGCCTGGTTTANTTGGTTTGACCCAGTGTTTTCCAAGGGTAGACATATTGGCATTTCCTGGAAAAACTCNGGACATTTCAGAAGTCACCGAATATAGACAGGAACTGCAAANTGGATCCATAATGCAAAGAACACGGGAATNGGGAANGAGTGGCTGACTCAGCAATTTTACTAAGACTTTAGTTTAGATGCTAACTAGTAATACATAGTGTGATTATGTGCATGCCCTTGTACCATTCAAACTAGCAGTTGATTTCATTTGTTCTCAGCTGCCCATTGCTAATGACTTCATGGGAAAATACCTTTTCATTAGGCTAAAAGNGTTCCATGCCGGTGNGTTTGGTAATCTTTCACCTGTTAGTATTGTATTGCAATCATGTCTGTAACCNTCCAGTTACATACTTAAAAAAAATCCTTCTCATTAAGCCGTANCNTAAAGGCTCCTGGTCACAGGAAGCCACATGCTCTACACTCGCCATCCCAACCTCCCCAATCTCCCACTGCGTTCTCTCGGACTCAGACGTCCCTGGTTTTAATTTTATTCACCATCCTCCTCACAACACTGTATTTACTTCTTCAATGGAAGTAATCTTNAAGCAGTCCTTTCATGCTCACTTTCACACACATTCATTGAATGAGTCTAGAGTAAAAGTGAATATGAGATACACACTGTCATAGTCCCCATACCTTTAACTTTTTATTTCCTGGAGGAATTTCCCATTGACACCATGAAAGGCAGGTAGGAAACCACACACCTATATTCATACAACTTCAGAATAATGTGTTTCCTTACATTAAAATTTTATTTGTTAATCTCTTACTTATGCTTTTTTAAAAACTACTTTTGTTTCATTTGCATTGGTGTTTTTGCCTTCATGAGGGTGTCGGATCCCCTGGAACTGGAGTTACAGACAGTTGTGAGCTGCCGTGTGGGTGCTGGGACTTGAACCTGGGTCCTCTGGAAGAGCAGTCAGTGCTAAGTCAGTGTTCTTAATCATTGAGCCATCACTCCAGCCCCCTCTTACTTATCCTTTTACAACTACTCATCCACAATTAATTTACTTTCATTAAGATGGCTTACCCTTGGCAGAGAGGAGAACAAGATGGGGGAACAACAAGCCTCTTTCCTACAGTCAGTTTTTCTGGCTGCCTTGACTTAGATACCCTTTCTCTGGTCTGTTCATTTATAGTCATATGACTAATAAAAAAATTGACCCTGAAACTTTTAAATCCCCAGTTGAGTTATTTTACTAATTTTCATACTGAGAGGCACTAAATGAAGTCAGGTTCATAAATCCTCCAGAATTGAGTTTTGCTGCTACTCTTTCCCTAACAAGGCTAGAATAAGAATGTGCTAGAACCATTTCTGATTGTCCACAACTTTGTTACTCTTCAAGCAGAGCTTAGAACTTGAAACCCAGGTCAAGAAATAAGAGTATGTTCAGAGATATATATTTAATTAAAGTCCAGGCTTTTGTTGGTGCAGGTGTGGGCCTCCCTGAGTGATCCAAGCTCTCTGGGCTTCATGTTTCCTCTTTAAAAGCCATGGGAAATGCTCCTTATGCATACAACACTTTGAGCTCCCCAGATGAAAGCCCACATGTGAGTGTGATGTGTATTTATTGCCTCGTTCCTGATGAAAAGCGGCAGCCTTCTGCTAGAGATGGGATTAGAGATTCGGACTACAACAGAGAAGAGAGGGGCACAAATGAGTAACAAGCCNTCAGAATAAATAAGATTGAAAAGAAGGGGAACAGCACTTTTACAAAAGAAACATCAGTTATGAAACTGGTGGTTTAATTTGGTATGCTTTCCACTTTTAAAAAATTGAGCTCAACTGCATGTATAATGAGCTACAAGCAGAAGGTACATTCAGTAGTACATGAATAAAAAATGACCTTTTCATTTGCTCTTCCGTAGCTTGGCATTCCTATATTATTAAAATATAATGTATTAAAGATTAAGTAAGCATATTAGCATACAGACATCAAGCTTCTATGCCCACGGATATGATGGCTAGCTAATACAAAACTAGAAATCCATCCATAGATATTCATATTTTAATAAGGTAAGTATCAATTAAAATGAACACAAGGCCTTCTAATAACAATTAAAGTCAATTATTTCATTGGGTATGGAAAAGAGGGCAATGAGGAGTGACTCCCCAAAGGAAGCCACAAATAATAACCATACAATATTCAGTTGCTGGGAGAAGCTGAATTTCACNTTACAGAAAACAATTAAACAGATAAACTCCCTGGCCTAGTGCAATGAAACANCCTCAGTCCAGAAATGAAAAATAATAAAACATTTTTCACAATATTTTTGAAACTCAGCCATTTATTAATTTTTCAAAAAATAATTGTTTATCTTCCTGCCACTTAAAAATATACAATAGGGAGATTACAGTGTTAAGAGTGCACAAAGAATTGCAAAAACATATGACATAAAATTATCAAATTCCAAAGGCCAGGTTTCCCTCTCACCTCATTATGTGTAAGCAAAACAGATTCATAAAAGAAAACACAGAATTAAGAAAAATGAAAAAATGGAAAATGATGCTGTGAGTTTGGTGCAATTGCTGTCACTTATATATTTATTTCCTTCCTCTTCTTTTTTACTTTCTTTTGTGATTTTTTTCTTTTTATCTCATTTGTTGTTAGACTAGAGAGACACAATGCTCCATCATGCTCTCTTCAGCTATATATCAAGAGTATTTTAAACAGGGTGCATTTTCCCTGTTCATTTAAGGGTCTTTCTTCCCCCACCCCCCAAACAACTGCTTTAATCTCTCACAATGGAAAGCTGACATGCCTTAAATGTACAAAGAGGAGGTTCTGTGGAACCTAGAAATCTGTCATTTGTCCTGACTATTTCCAAAAGGGTTGAAAAATGGACTAGCAAAGGACACACTGCGATGCCTGAGTGACTGACTCAGACTTCTCCAGGTCAAATACCTAAAATTTTAGCCCTGTACTCCCATTGCTAGAAAACTGTGTGGTGTAACTAAGAATAACCTAAGAACCAAGATTGCTCGTTAGTGATCTTCCCTTCCCTTCCCTGAAGTGTTCAGCTTCAAAGACCCGAGCTGTCCACTTCTCTCCATTGTAGGCTCTCTCCATGCTCAAGGACCCTCAGCCAACAATCCTCAATGAGCAATGAGACAAGAGACAGTCTTTAAACTGTGGCTCCTAGTCTGCAACAGCCCAAAGGAAGGGCCTATAAGAGAATNAAGAGTGTGTACTAAAGAGAAGAGAATTCAGTCATAAATGTGATTATTAAATAAATTAAAATGTTGCTTATGTTTTTAAAAAGTAGGTAAGCGGAAATCCTACAAATAGTATACTAAATGTGTGGTGGGGCAAACACTTCCTTTTAAAATGATGTACATATAAACAGACCTTTATAATAGACACAGTTGTCTTATGTTCTCTATGGTTTCCTTGGATGAAACCAAAAGTGACTTTATTTTTAAAAATCAGTCTGCTATGAATAGAATTTATCATGTACTGATGCATTATTTCTCAATTTCTTTTTCATATTATCTCTTGGAGATAAATGGCAATAACAGACACATTAAAATGACACTAAAAGNAGCTTTTTATAGTTTTAATTATTTTTTCCTTTTTGGTAATAAAAATGATGGGGTGTGTTTGCATGTGTTATATATTGAGAAGCTATAATACTGTTTAAATATTCATAATTGTGGAAATAACTCTCACTTGGTATTTTGAAAATAAAATAAATTGCTTCTACTCCCTTAATATTATGCCCCTTTATTAATGCGTATTGTGGTCACACCTATATTGATGTCAATCAATCACTTATTATGCTTCATAGCCATTCTGAATAATGCTGCGTAAGGACAATTTTATTTTTTGAGTCCGTTAAGTTTCCTTTTTCTGAGGAATAATCCCACATTTGTAACATAGGTAATGAGCACTGCCTTCCACTGCTCTCAGAACCTAGACCTTAGCAAGGCCAAGCATGTGTTCATCATCCATGCAGTTTCTCCTGCCTTGGAGTTTCTCCTAAGAAATAAAACCCACACAGATGAACAACCNATAGTGATGGAGCAGAGATACCACCCGGCATTCTACAGAGTGGCTCAGCAGGATCTCCTGAGGGCCNTGCTTCAGTGGGATCTCCAATGAGGCTGCATTTCTCACCTCTGCAGTCCAAAAACGATTTTATTATACAGAAATGGAGAAAAGTCCATGAAAGNCAAACTCCTGTTTGATGCTAGTTGACTAATTTAGGAGACATTTCTGTAATGAGAGCTTTCCATGNAGAAATTGACAGAACAGTGTCTGATGTGGGTAGACACTATCCCCCACCTCAAGGGACTGATAACAATCTAAATTCTTTACCAAGCAGTTCAGAGAACTTTCTGGTAACTTCCTTGATTCTTTATTATCTGGGCCTTTTCATTTAATTTTAACTATTTAAACTTAATTTTAGCTATTTTATTTTTAAGTAAATATTATATAGAAGTAAGGCAAAGCAAACAGTCTACCTGNCTTCCCTGTCACCTCTAGGTATGATTTTCTTGCATGGAGCTTATGCTATTAGCAATTTCTTGAAGAAGCTTCCAAGGATAATCTGTAAATTTATAAACAAATACATATGCACACATCTATGCATGACAGATATGAATGTATGCACGCAGAAATACATTTGCTTTCATGTAAGTTACAGCATAGCATACATGCTTACTTAGCACATGTGAAGCCCTGAGCTTAATCCCCAGACTCTAAAGAAAGAAGGAACCTTTTTCAAGACATACTGAAAANAACATATACTGTATGTCCTTCCATCTTACGCATACATAAGCTCATCCATTAGATAAGTATCCACAAGTGAAATTTTGTGTCAAAGGGTATCTACACTTCTTACCTGAAAAGATGCTGCCAAATTGTTTTATATATTTTTCAATGCTAAATTTATAACTCAAAACAAAATATCAATTAATGTATAGCATATTATGAATGCATCATGACTTACTATGAATTTTTACATGAAAAGAAAACTCAGAATAAACAAATTTTTTTTCTAATTGCCTTTCTATTCTAATAATTACTCTAATAATTCAAACTATGTGATTAATTACAGATTCCTAGGAAACAAGACCATCATAGGGAATATATTCTTAAATAGACAAATGAGAAACAAGAAACACATAATACACCCAACATCAAAATATTTCAACTTCTGTTTTTAAAAGGGTCCTCTTGGGTGGGGGCATTGGTACATGTGTATACCCCCAGACTGGCACAGGGGGTCACTGGAGCCCAGAAGTTCCAGGCCTTTGTGATAACAAAGGCAGAACTTGTCTTGAGCAACAGGTGGAACAGTTAATAAACACCTCATCTTAGTTTACTATCATATGTATATTTCTTTTCCCTTCTGTCTTGGAACAAAAGTAATTTTACTTCTATTAGTAGGCGCTTCCATACATAGTCTGAGTTCAAAAACTATTGGATGAATAGGTAAACATGTGAAAACATTCCTAAAGGTAATGCTAAAAAAAGGATGGAGANAGGGTAAGTGTAGCAAGTTATAGGCCTCGAAACTTATATTCTCTCCTCTATATTTCTTAATACAGTAAGTAGACCTTTCCACGAGACATAAAACTGATTTACAATAGTAAAATCTGTCACTTGTGGGAAACATAAATCAGGTCACTGGTAAGCTATGCACTAANTGCATGATTCTGAAGTACANTTTATAATCTAACAAATTANGTAGTGGGCTCTCAGTCATGCATCCGAGGGTCTTCCCCAATGGGGTTTCCCCTTCTATTGATCACGCCTGGGCACACCCTGACAGATAGCAATGGTTACATGATGTTGCCTTGACTTTGGGAGCTCACATTTCATCTCAGACAGCCTAAGGAACTCGAGGGAACAAACTGTGGATTGCATTTTGTAGATTATTTACACGTTATTCACCACTCTAAAATATCACAAAGTTGTTGATTTTTGGCTGTATGAGCTAACATGTTCACTTAAAAATGTGCATTAATTAAAGTGTATATATATAGAACACTTGATTTTCAATTAGATATTTTGACATATTCATTCAAGTACACTATGAAAAGTCAATTATCTTGAAACACTTTTAAGTCAGAGATCTTTGTGTTAAAGCTAGCAAAACAAAGTTTTTCTTTTTAACACCAATAAAATATAAATAGTCCTAAATGCTAGCAGACCTTTTCTGACAAATCTTAACCCAAAACGAAGGTTTATGCTTATGTGAGCAATGGATGCCTGGAAGATAGCATTTACAGTGGAAAAATAGGCCTGGTCCAAAACAAAATTAGGAAAAAATATCGACCTTGGGAATGGGTAGCTAACAGGACAGTAAGAGTGCTCTCAGCATTGGAATACTTTAACAACACCTGATCACAGATATTTTCANCAGACTCTGTCAGAACCAGTACCTGCACACACACANACAGCCACTTACACACACAGTTCAGCTTTTTATGCTTAAACTTTAGANGCAAAGCTATGAGAAACAGGAAAAACTACATATATTCTAAAGATTGTCACTCAAATCAATTTTGGTAAAATACTAATTTTACTAGATGTTACTTGTTTCTGCTTTTTGTGTGATAGTGTATCTGCATTGAGTAAGTGACTATCTTAGGTGATATTAGGGGCTTTGGAATGGAGGTTTGTAGTAGAATGCTTACTTAGCATTCAATCCCCAACACTGACTTTTTGTTTGTTTGTTTTAAATGTAGATAAGAACTGGAAGTCAAGCTGGTGCCTACCAAGAGCCTTCACCCCAAGGACTAGTGTTCACAGTACTGAAAGGTACTCACTCTACATGCTAACAAAGGAGAAAAGTAAAGACCAACGCAGCTACAAATTCTTCAACCACAATGATGACTACCTGTAAGACACACTGGAGTATTAGTGGAACAAAGCTTGTGGGAGCAACCAACCAATGCGAATGTGAATGGGTTTAAGGCCCACTTCATGGGAACCATCCCCGACACTGCTCGGGTGGCCAAGAATCTCAGAGCAGACAGGCCAGGGACTTAGGGAAAACCAAATACTACTGTTCTGCTACGGGAACATAGATACAAAATGACTCCTAACAACATTCTGCTAAACTCACAAATCAGTGTCTTTATCAGCCATCATCAGAGAAGCTTCCTCCTGCAGTAGATGGGAACAAATACAGAGACCGACAGCTAGACAATATACAGAGAATGAGAGACTCTGGAACACTTAGTCCTAAACAGGACATCTCCATCAAATCCCTCCCCTCAGGGCTCAGGAGACCTTGTGTAAGCAAAAGCAGAAAGAGTAGAAGAGCCAGAGGCGAAGGAGGATATCAAGAAAACAAGGCCTTCTACACACAGCATCAATGATAAACATGAGCGCACAGAGACTATGGCAGCACGTATGGGCCTGCACAAGTCTGCACCAGATGGAGTCCCAGCTCTGAGATGACACATGAGCAGATCCCTAACCCAGAAGCTATGTGCAATTGATAACCATTGCAAATGAAAACTTAGTTTTCTCCAAGGGAGTCTCACTGGGAAAGCAAACCATTCTTAGGCAAAGGTCTCATGCCCAGCAGTAGATGCCAACACAAAGCAAACTCAATGGCCTCTTTGGAGGTTCCTTGTCTCATAATGTATCAGGGCTATTTTTTTTTAAATAACCTCACAGGTCCTTTGTGCATAAACCCTGGCTTTTGGTTTTGTGATTTTATGGAACTCCTGTGTGTATGTGAACACATGTCTCTGATTTACATGTATTATACATGCTTACACGTGTTTCTTATACTTTTTTTGGGCTCTTTTTGTTTGTTTTATTTTGTTTTGTCCTAGTTTCTTTTTCTTTGTTTTGTTTTTAATCTTATTTTATTTAATTATTGTTCTTGAGGTGCCTATTTGTTTCCTAAGGAGAGACACAAAGAAAGGGTATGGATTCTGTTGGGAGGAGAGGTGGGGAGAAACTTGGAGAAGTGGGAGGAGAGGAAACCATATCAGAATATATTACATGAAAAAAAATCTATTTTCAGTAAAAGAAAAATAGAGGGAAAGAACCTTGCCATAGGTAGATGACTCTAAAATCTATCTTTTCCTTTTATAAGATGAACATGCCTGGATTATAGACAATTAGTGGCATTCAAAGACAAAAGTATAATTGTTAATAAAGTGGGGGGACCGGGGTCTAGAACTATCACCAATCATTCCTTATCATCTAAATGAACTTTAAAATGTTATGAACTATTTTTCTTTCAATGTGTATTCTTCAAAATACACATTAATAAAATAAAATTTTTATTTCTATAGGCAGAAAAAAAATAATTAGGAGACCTGGAGTTAATTTAGCAAGTTAGTATATGTTTACATCAAGGCTATTGAAGAATACATATTTCATTTTGAAAATAGGAATGTGAAAGACACATCTTACTTAAGTCAAAGAAGACAGTGAGAAATGAATGAATGAAATATATACATATGCAAGAAACAAGGGTAATGTGATTAAATCGCTAGCAATCCATGGAATCAGCTTAATGATCAAAGGAATTTATTTGGGGGTAAACTCACAACCACGGGAGATTTATCATAGGGTCCAGGAAAGCTGAGCTATGTTCCACACTGAATGGCTTGGTCCAAGATCTCAGCATCCAAACCACGATGTAGCCAAGAGAGCCACATGTGCATCCTAGGTCTTAAGGTTTCCTGGTGGCCATGCCCCAGGGGCAGGTACCTCAAGGTCAGGTGTAACAGCTACAGTTGCCTCACATGCTTCAGGGCATGGCTCAAACAGCCACCCACTACACAAAAGGACTTTTTAATTTTTGGAGGAAATAATTCTTAAAGGCTATATTTTGTTGTATCTATTAATAAACTTTTATGTATATGTTTTGTGCCACAGTATGCAAGAGGAAGAAATACAAACTCACAGGCAAAAGTAACAAAGGGAATAACTCTGATTAGAAAGCTAGACTGTAGGAACTGTAATTCAGTCAGAGATCTGCCCCACTGGGGAGCAAAGGTTATAGCTGGTGAAGCAGACATTTCTTTTCCTCCTTGGTTTCAAAGCATGCCATGTCCCTCACAGCTGGAGGAAGAAGAAACGAGAGCTGATGACTCCTAATGTTGCTCGTGCTCATTTCAAAACCTCCCAGGTGCAGATGCTTAAAGACAAGGTCTANGGTGCAGAGGAGGGCGGTTTCTCCCCTTCTCACCTCATCTTCCTAACCGGTACCTAGAGTCATTTTGAAGATAGATAACATCCCCTTGGTCAAATAAGAAGGCTAGTCTGTAGAAACCATCTCACACAGAGATTTGCCCATCTAAGTTAGTGGCTTCATTCTGCTGTTGGTGTCTGTCTTAATCACTGTTCTACTGTTGTGAAGAAACACCATGACNATGCAACTCTTATAAAGAAAAGCATTGGGGCTCNGTTACAGTTTCAGAGGTTTAATCCGTTATCCTCAGGGCAGGGAGCATGGTGGCATGTGCAGACACAGAGTTCTACATCCTGATCCAGACAGAGAAATAGAGAGAGAAACAGAGAGAGGGGAAGGGAGAGGGAGAGAGAGATAGACAGACAGACAGACTGGGCCTGGTACCCCACAAAGCCCACCCCAGTGACACACTTCCTCCAACAAGGCCACACCTTCTAATCCTTCTCAAATGGTGCCACTCCCTGATGACTAAGAACTCAAATATATGAGCCTATGGGGGCCATTCTTACACAAATCTCCACACTGTCCTAAGCTATTTGGTTGAATACATGGCATATATTTCAATTAAAATAACTGAAGTTAGAACAGCATTTTAAGTATAAGTATTTCCTCAATGTGTTGATTTACAAATGAATCTATCAATATTAGAAATCTTTTCAGAGGGCCAAGGCTGTAGCTCAGTGGTAAAATCACTTTTCCAATATACATGAGGATCACAGTATAATCTCTAGCACCAAACAGAAAACACACACACATGCACACAAATAATAATAATAAAAGTAATAATAAATAAGAAATAAAAACCACCTCATCAGAAATTAATATGTTCACTATGCCATTGCATTTTATCAAATTAGGTCCTGCAAAGCTAAATTATGCTAAAAGATTCAATGGCATATGCAATCTAAGGCTTCCTTTAGGTGACTGCTGGTTTTTGTGAGGACAGTGTTCATCTCTAAGNAGTGTACAAAGCTCTTAAGAACACCACAACGTTCAGAAGCNTTCTTTCTTAAAAGATATTTAACCGATTGTCTCTATTACTTAAGATTTTATTTTTCATCTGGGAAATCCAGAAACATTTTTCATGACTGCATGTAGAAAGAAAAGTCCATAAAATGAAAATGGAAAAATTATGCAGTTTTCAAGTCAATGGAGTTTACTTAGTCAGGATATACCATATCACTACAATTGCTTAGAAGACATCACACAAGAAGTATGTGCCCAGGCCCCTGTCATAGCTACTGAGTAAATCAAACAGAACTCATTAGGATAAATCCATTAGGGCATACCAAACCTCAATTGCTAAGATCTCAGCACTTCTGAAAACAGAGATATATTGAAGTTAACGTCACTTAATGAAAAGCAGAGTTTGCTTTGGACAGTTTCCTAACCCTGGTCCTTATTATCTGGGAGAGTGAGACTGAGATAATTTAAGGCTGACTACTTCCAGTGTGAGCAGACCATAAAGACTTCCAAAATGGAGGTCCAAANGCAGACACCTACAACCCTGTAACACCACTGGCAAGTGTAATTTAATTTGCAGTGTGGCTTTAAGGAAACCACCTTCATGAAAATAAAAAGCAATCCTTAGAAAAATCAGTTCTATAAATTCTTTAAATTCCATAATTTTGCTGAAAAAAAAACCAGATAAGAATGTCTGAAACATTTTATTTAATAAACCAAGCAATTGAGGTTTCTTAATAGTGAAGAAGCTGTCTCGGTTAACTAGANCCTCAAACACCTAGGCTTACAATAAAGTTTCTGAGCAGAAAGATGACAGAATTGTGTTACTGAAATCTAGCCCCACTATGGGTGATCTCAGGGCTACCTCAGTACATCTCCAAGTGTGGCCTGTGACCTGACTACCCACACATGGGACCTCCCAGTGTGCTTCCAAAGAAGGAATGCAGGTCTGAAGACATCCAGCTCACTATATCTACCCTTCCGAGTGATACTCGGAGGCATAAAGTCATGGGAGAAAAGCTTAAGACTTTCTTACTTCTCATTTCAGAACAAAACAATTGAAAATCAAAAACTCCACTTATGTTCTGTATCTTGTGAGCATGTTTCAAAGGAGATAAAACAGAATTCTGTGATTGAGGTCTCCACCTGTGAGGACCTCACTCAAGGGCATGCTATCTAACCAGTCTCTATCAGATCAAATTGATACCAATTTAATTCCAAAGTACCCCTTCCTCTTCTTCCCCCAGCCTTTCCTTTTCCCTCTTCCCCCTCCTCTTCCTCTTCCTCTTCTTTTTCTTCCCCTTTTGCCTCTTTCTCCCTCACCTCTTTCCCCTTCTTTTACTCTTTTATTCTCAAAACTTACCTCCTCAATTTTTCTTTGCAGAAAAAAATTTGCAGAGGGAGACTGCTTCAGAAAACCACAACCAAAATGCAGTTACACAGCTAAGTCCCATGAAACACTCTCGTACCTGAGGCTCAGGAACACTGCAGAAGAGAGGCAGAAGGGTCCTGGGAGCCAGAGGATCAGGGCCTTTGCTGTGAGGTTATGCCTTCTAGTGACATCAGAAGCTACCCCCACATTCCTGTCTCTTATACACATCGAGGCAGAAGGGTCCTGGGAGCCAGAGGATCAGGGCCTTTGCTGTGAGGTTATGCCTTCTAGTGACATCAGAAGCTACCCCCACATTCTCACCAACATGACTGCCTAAAGGAGAGCTGAACAAGGACACCAACGAGCATGCCCAACTGGATGGAGAGTAGCCCAGGAGGCCTCAACCCTAGACAAAGAACTATAGGCAACTGAGCAAAGTGGGGAACAGGAGGGGTGGTCCTCTCCAGGGAAGAACACACCAATTGGATGTCCAGTGCCAAAGAGTCAGCTTTGAAAACATATATACAAGTAACATTATATAGATGCAACAGGTATATTTGGGAGTATATCTGTGTGTGTATGTATATATAAATACACATATGCAGTAAGTACTGAAGAAAGAGCCCATGAATTTGATGGAGAGTGGAGAGGGGTACATGGGAGTCTGGAGGGANGAAATGGAAGGGAAAATGTTGTAATTAAATAATAGTCTCAAAGATAAATAAAAGAAACAAAAAAACTTGCTTCCTAAATCCTAAGAGAAATTCCCCTCAAATTTGTTCATGCATTTGTGACTAAAAACTAAGTCATTCAGCTTGCTGCCTTTTGTTTCTTATCTTTTATTCATTCAATCAGCACATTAAAAATCAATTTCTCGAGGCTAAAGAGATGGCCCAGTGGTTCAGAGCACTTTATGTTCCCAAAAGGTCCCAGTTTCAGTTNCCAACATTCGCACAGTGGTTCACAACCAATCACAACTTTCAAGAGATTTGACCCTGACTACCATGGGCACCAGGCACTCACGTGTTGCACATACATACACATGGGGAAAACACTCATTATGTATGTATATATATATATATATAATATACATACATATATATATAAATTTTAAAGATATATACACAAATTCTATATCCTACATTTAGAGTGTAACTCCACTAAAGTTGCCTAACAGGATTTCTTAAATTAAAGGCATAGTTTGGGCTTTCATCCTACACAACTTCTGCAGAATCTTAATTTGCCAAATTTCTCCTACACGAAGTCATATTTTCCTCTAGCAGCCTCAGACTGACTCCATGATTGCTTTGTGCCATCCTAGCATGGTGTCAGGGTGTCATGCTACCAGAGTGATGCCCAAATGCATCCTGGGTGCTGACCTTTTTTCTTAATCTTGATGCTTAGTTGTTTCCATGTGCTTTAGTATTCAGTTGGAATCCCATGTGTTTAAAAGCCAACATCTTTATCATTTCCTCCACGAATTTAGTTTTATGCAGCATAGTTTTAAAAAGATCATTTGGCAAAATATAAAGAATTACAATTACCATAGAAGCTTCTTATAAAATCCCTAAAACTCTTACAATATAATGTTTGAATAAGACAATTGTTAGAAACTCGAGTNTCTTGCAATAGCAAGAATATCAAAGTCTCAAGTTGCAAACTGCCAAAATGTTCCAAGAGAGTATAATAAAGAAATCCTCACTTCAGAAACAGAGTGGGACACTAACATGTGGTTGCCAAGCTATTCATTCTTCGTTTGGCATTTACCCACGGTGATAGTTTGAATGAGATGTCCCCTGTATCTTGGAGGATTGAATACTTGGTTCCCAGGTAGCAGTGCTGTTTGGGCAGGTTTAGGATGTGCGGTCTTGCTGGAGGAAGTATGTCCCTGGGGGCAGGCTGTGTAAGCCTCCAGTCATTTCCTAACTCCTAACTCACTGTCTCTGCTTCATGCTCATGGTTTAAGGTGTGAGGTCTCAGCTTCTGCTCTGGCTGCCATGCCTGCCTACGGCTGACTCTGCTCCACCATCATGAACCCTAACCATTTGGAACCAGAAGCCCTAATAAACTCTTCTGTAAGTTGTTTTGGTCGTGGTGTTTTTTCACAACAGAAAAAGTATCTGACACACCCACTAACTGCCTGACTGTGTCAAGAAACAGCAAAGCCAGAACTTCTCCCTACAGAGATAAGTATCAANCAATGGGCAACTGGGAATTCTGTAGGGTTGAGTACTACGGAAATGCAGGGACATAGAACTAACTCAGTGAAAAAATGCCAGCTGAACTAATGTTGTATTAGTGCCAGTGAACTGGGTTCTACAAANAGGAAAATGCNTTCAGAGAAACTGCAAGCAAGGACCCTGAGCCCTACTTTCTTCCTTCATCTTTCTAGTCCTACAAACCAGCTTCTCTCCAAAATATTTTCCACCACCTGGAACCATGAAGGTTCTCTACATTCATATGATCTTCCTCTACACTACCTAGCTCAATCTGTGTTACAAGCACTAATGAGCTGTGGTGATTTGAATAAGAATAGCCTCCGTGGGCTTATATGTTTGAATGCTTGGTCCCAGGCTGGTAGAACTGTTTGGGAAAGATTAGGAGGTATGGACTTGTTGGAGGAAGTCTGTCACTAAAGCAGGCTTTGACATTTCAAAAGCCCATGTCATTCCCAAGAAGCTCTCTCTGCCTGAAGTTTGTGGTCTAAAATAGAAGCTCCTGGCTACTGTTGCAATATCATGTTTGCCTGCGGCTATGCTTCCCACCATGATGGTCAGGGACCCCTATGGAACAATGAGTCCCAAATTAAATGCTTTCTTTTATAAGTTGCCTTCATCAGAGTTTGTAGTAGAATATTATTTTAAGGTGTGTTACTTTTGTTTATGTTGCATTTGTTTAACTCTGTGAAGCTGTGTTACTGTGCCTGTGTAAAACACCTGATGGTCTAA
>LZPO01108442.1:50932-64743 GCA_001675575.1 Neotoma lepida | reverse complement strand
CTATCCTGAGTGAGGTAAGCCAAATCCAGAAAGACAAACACAGTATGTGCTCACTCATAAGGGGATATTAGACATAAAGCAAAGAATAAGTTGGGCTACATTCCACAACCTCAGAGAAGCTNGATAACAAAGAGGACCCCAAGAGGGACATGCATGGATTGTCCTAGGAAGGGGAAATAGATAAAATCTCCTGGGGAGGGGGGGTGAGCAGATGAGGTAATGGGATGATCAAGTTGGGAGAGGGAGAGCAAGGAAAGAGATATCCTGACAGAGGGAGCCATTATGAGGTTAGGGAGAACCTGGTGCAAGGAAAGTCCCAGGAATCCACAAGGATGACCCCAGCTAATAATACTGGTTCTTAAATGGGATGTTTCCATCAATTCCCTCCCTTTACAGCTGAGGGAACCTTGTAGGAGTGGAGATGGGAGAATTTATGAAACAGTGAATGATGGGGTACACCAAGGAAATTAGACCTAAACACAGCACTGCCAATGAACATATAAACACAGAGACTGTGGAGGCATGCACAGGGCCTGCACATGTCTGGGCCTGATTGGGTCTTTAATGCTGAGAGTAGAAGTGGACATAAGCCCATANCCATAACCCAGAATCTATCTCCAATTGATAAGCATTCATAAATGAAAATTATGCCACACATAGACACTTTATGTATCCCATTGTCTCCCAGGATTCCTAAGTGTTCACTAGTTATATTCATTATATATATTATCTTCATTCAATTAGGATGAGATGAAAAGGGATGTACCTGTCAGGAATACCTGTTGGAATTCTTAGAGTGCTTTTATGTGAAAACAGAAATTAGCCAGAAGGTGACATTTTATAATTTCATATGTATTCTGCATGTTAAGTGCAGCCAAAGCTACACACACACACACACACACACACACACACACACACACATTATTTCCCATGCAACTTTAAGATTCTTTTTGATTTTTCTTTCCTCAACTGTGACACAAATATGGGGATAATCCACAAAGTAAATGTCACCTCTAACAGTATTAGAGTAAAGGGAAAAGGCTATATACAATGATTAAAAAGAAAATCTAGAAGAGAAGGAACAATTGCTTAGAACATAAACAAGGAATTCAAAATGTTGACAACAAAGAAGAGACACCTCTCACTGTAATTGCCACTCTGTCACCATCAGAAATATAAATTAATATGCTCCAATATGACTCAGCATCTGAATACACTGTCTCCTTAAAATTGTGGTATTGTATTTGTCAACAATTTTTATAACTTTCCCTTCATTCCCAAACTAATATTTGAGCTCTTCCTATGACTGTGACAAAGGGAAGATGTATAAGAATTAACTCAGTCCACTAAGCAACTCTAAATGAGACATCTGATATGCAAGTAGTGAACCTCAATGGGTTACAGAAACATTACTCTAACCACATTGTAAAATGCTAATTTGTTGNATAGACCTGGAAAATATCATCCTGAGTGAGGTAATCCACACTCAGAAGGACAAACATGGTATGTACTCACTCATAAGTGGATACTAGATGTAAACCAAAGGATAACCAGACTACAACCTCCAACTCCAGAGAAGCTAGCAAACAAGGAAGACCCAAAGTGGTATGCATGGATTACTCTGGGAAGGGGAAATAGATGAGATCTCCATGAGTAAACTAGGGGTGAGTGGTGGACAATGGAGGGTAGGGGAGGGAGGATGAGAACTTAAGGGAATGGGATAGTTGAGCTGGCACAGGGATGGAGTGGGAAAGCAATGAAATAGACACCATGATAGAGGGAGACATCATGGGGATAGAGAGAAACCGGGTGCTTGAGAAGTTCCCAGGAATCCCCAGGGATGACCCCAACTTGGACTATTAGAAATAGTGGAGAGGGTGCCTGAACTGAACTGGCTTGTACCAGTGATCAGATCAGTGACTATCCTAACTCTCATCACAGAGCTTTTCTCCAGTGAAAGGTGGAAGCAGATGCACAGATCCACAGCCAGGCACCGTGCAGAGCTACAGGAGTCCAGTTGGGGAGACAGAAGAGTGATTCTATGAGCAAGTGCATCAAGATCATAATGGGGAAACCTGCAGAGATGACCAAACCAAACTAGTGGGAACTCATGAAAGTTGGAACAACAATCATGGAGCCTGCACGGGGCTGGGCAGGACCCTCTGCATGGCTAGACAGTTGTGTAGTCTGATCTGCCTGGGGGGTCCCCTGGTGGTGGGATCAGAACCCATCCTTAGTGCATGAGCAGGCTTTTTGGAGCCCTCTACCTATGATGGGACACTTCAAGCAGCCTTGAGGCAGGGGGAGGGGCTTGGACTTGCCTCTATTGGGTGTGCCTCCTCATGGGAGGCCTAGCCTTCTTGTTGATGGGAGACAATGGGGAAGTTGGGAGGGGAAGTCTGGGGGGTGGGGAGGAGGGAAGAGGGGGATCTCTGATTGGTGTCTAAAATGAATGAAAAAATTTTCATAATAAAAATAAAGGAAAAATGCTAATTTGTAAATGTAGGTGCAATATGGATATTATGAAATAAAATGCCATACTTTGCTCTTTAGGAGTATGTTATAAAAGTTTGAGTGGAAAAGTTAGAAGGCTACTGCATAATAAGCAGGGACTTGCTTGTTGTGTGTAGAAAATGGAGATCCTAGCTTTTAAATATCTGTGAGAACTTGAGAAGTGACTTGATTGTTCTGTGTAGAAAATGGAGATCCTAGCTTTCAAATATCTGTGAGAACTTGCATTGACAAAGTATAGTAAAGAAGATATGTTTTTCAGTAAGACTAGAAGTAACCTTTCCTATATTCTGGGAAGTGCATAATAAAGACTTGAACTATAGTAGCAGCTATGAAGTTAAAAAGGAGGGGTATAGATATAAGGAAAAATAGATGTCATTGATAAAGCTTCCAAAGTAATTAGATGTGATTGATCTGGGAGTTAGTAAAGCCAAGAGGCCAATTGGAGAATTCTACATGGAGTCACTGGCTGAATAACAATGAAGAACATTGAGATGGAAATATCTGTATGATATGATATTAGACTTAATGGATGCTATTACTAAAGATGAAGAATTGGTTTGTGCTTTCCACTGAAGATGCCCAGCGTGAATTTCTTTTAGGATTGGAAAAAGAAATGAATAGAAGCCTTTTAGGGAACCTAAATGAATGATGATACAAGAGATGGGGAGGCAGAGGCAGAGTCAGGAACGCATGGGGAAGGGTTTTCTTTGAATAATGTGGAGAGGAGATAATTCATTCTTAGAAACTGGATAAAAGCCAAGGTCTGACTTCATCACTTGTAAAAATGATACATTCTGTCTCTCAGCCATGTACTCTAGATGACAAATCTCAAAGAAACTCTAAAAGTCAACTAATAATAATTAGCCAGCAAAGGAATCAGTCAGTGTTTACATAATTTATCTGCATGTTCAATTTTCAGTAGCACATTGCAGCTATCTAAAGTAATTTGACTGAGAGAAAATAGTTCTTACACATGCAGAATTCATGGTAAACTATTTCAACACAGAATTAATTGGTTTAGCTATTCTTCACAGATGATTCTCACCAAGCAACACCCTGTACTTTATCATCAATTATAAGAGACATAATGCCGTAAGAGTATAAAGATGGGCTGTATCTTTTCTTAAGGCAAAATTAATCTCTCTGGATTTCTGAGTGCAGAAATCCAAATCCCATGTTACTAAATTGCAGTTATGTTTCAGAGTCCTGAAGGAGTTTGGAATGAACTAGAAAAAGTCAAGATTTTGAACATAAAGGAAGGAAATTTTCCCTGTTATAAGAAAAGCTCATGTGACTGTACTGTCTAGTTTTATGTCACCTTGCCACATCAGACTTACCTGGAAGGAGTGAACCTCAATGGAGAAAATATCTCCACAATATCCAATAGTAGGGATTTTCTTAATTAGTGATGGATGTGGGAGGGCCCAGTCCATTGTGAATGTTGCCATCCTTGGGTTGGTGGTCCTAGGTTCTATAATAAAGCAAACTGAACAAGCCATTATGAGCAAGCTTTAAGCAATACTCCTATATTGCCTCTGCGTCAACTTCTGCCTCCAGGTTTCTGTCCTGTTTGAGTTCCTGCCCTAACTTCCTTCCATGATAGTTTATGACGTCCAACTGTAAGTCAAACAAACGCTTTCAAACAAACTCTTCAAGTTGCTTTCGTCATAGTTTTTCATCATAGCAAGTATATCTAACTAAGACAATGGCAAAGGGCAGAGAGCTCATTCTGTCATTTGTATTACTATGCCAGTGTGGTGAAATATGATAAGTGATGTTATATATAAAATTGGGGCCATTTTGATTTTGACAAAAACAATATGAAGTGCTGAGGACAAAACTGAGTGGAGTGAGTTTGAGGCAGGGAAGAAAATGGAATGTTTTAAGAGGTTTGCTACACTGAATGAAAACACAGCTAAGATAAATGCTATTATTAAGGAAAGTGCAGCACATGTGGGTAGTAACTGCAAAGAGTTAAGCTCAAGAGAAAGTTTGATTTGTTAAAATGTATATTTTTAATATTTTTAAAGTTAATTTTAACTAAGTACATGGATTAGCATTAGACAAAAACACAGATACTATAATCATATTAATAACTAAATTATAATAATAAGTAAAATATAGAGATATGGGGAATGGAAAACATGGTGGTAACTACATAATGATATTTTCCTTCTGTTCTCAGTATAGAAAAAGAAAAGGGATGTACCCTTTTTATGAGGCTGTAATATGAAGTTTTGAACCATCTGTCAGGGAGAATTAGACATTCAGTGTTCTTATTGAAGTAGAATTAAGTAACTGGGTAAGAGAAATATGTTATGGAAGTCAGGTAGCAATAAAAGCCCAATAGTGAGTGGTGCTAGAAGCTGAAAATGAGAGCAATACAAGCAAACTTGCCTATACAATTTGGAAGTCAGCAGATAGTTAGAGCTTAGATGTTTCCCATGGGTATATGATGAAGGAGAAATAGGCAAAGTTGGGTAGGTTATAAAATAAGCAGAAATGGTATTGCTGAAAGAATGTAAGCAGTCATTGTTNGTATTTTACTCTTTTGTGGGGGGTCCACCACCCAGCTCCCAAATAAATCACACACAGAGGCTTATTCTTAATTATGAATGCCCAGCCTTAGCTTGGCTTAGTTTCTTGCCAGCTTTCCTTAACTTAACTTATCCCATCTATCTTATGCNTCTGGGCTTTTTCTTTTCTCTATGTTCCATAAATCTTACTCTTACTATGTGGCTTGTTGTATAGCTGGGTGGCTGGCTCCTGGAGTCATCCTCCTCCTCTGACTGAAAGATCTCAGATTTCTCCTCCCAGTTTTCTCCTTCTATATATACACTCTGCTGCCAGCCCTTCCTACCCTTTCTCCTGCCTTGCTATTGGCCAGTTCTTTATTAGACCATCAGGTGTTTTACACAGGCACTGTAACATAGCTTCATAGAGTTAAACAAATGCAACATATACAAAAGTAACACATCTTAAAACATTCTACTACAGTAGGCAGTCAATAAAGTGAGAATGCAAATGGGTTGTGAGCCCATAAAGTGGAAGAAACAATGAATTAATTTTTCAGGTACTGTTTGAAGTTACCTGAATGATGTAGACAGACAATCTGAGAGTCTGATATTATGAAAGGGATTCAGTTATGTTCTAGAGTTGGACTTGAAGAATGATGGACATTACTTAGATAACTGGAGACAAGCTAAGAAAGAGAAGTGAAGAGCCTGTGAGGCAGGGTACAGAAAGGATATGGAGATACCAGCATTGCTAAGAAGGTGTGAAGAGTAAATGAGAGAGGAAGACTGAGTGCCAGCCAGAGTCTTAGTAAGGATAGGCTCTAGATTCTGGGTGGAAACAAATGACTGATTTTGGTTTAGCTATTCCTCACTGAAAANTCTGACTAAATACTTTATCATCAACAATAAGAAAAATAATGGCATATGAGTGCAAAGATGTCTGTATATTTTTATGGTGAGATGAGTGTTTCTGGAATTCTCAAGTCCCATGATTTTAAGTTGGAGTTATGATTAAGAACTCTTGAATCCTGTGTATATGATGTACTCCTCAAATCTTTATGTCATGGCTGGATCACTTTTCATAGTGAAGAGAAATATTCTGAATGTAGAAAGGAGAACAAGAAGGATACCTACCCACCAGCCCTCTAAGTAATGCGAGATTCTTACAAAACTAAAAACTAGTGGGCACTCTGAGGATTTTTAAGAGGCTAAGTTCTGCCGGGGATAGCCAGATTAAATCAGAGACTCCAAGAAATTTTTAAGGGAGATGGTCCAGCTTTATTGATGAGTGTGTGTTCTAGTGGACAANTCTGAAGAGTTGGTGAGATACACATAAAGGATTTAGTAAAATGGTTTATATGCTTCTCAGGGCTTAAAATCTGGGCAATATAAATAAATGAATTAATAATCATGGTCTTTTGGTGATGAATGGTTTGAACAGGAAAAAGACATGAGGANGTTATACTTCATGATATCTAGACTGAGTGGATTGGTATTCCTGTGCATTCATGTGGATCACAATAGGATACTCCATGGTGAATGGGTAGAGAGACGTCTACAGCAGCTACATTAGTGAACACACTGAACTTCAACTGCATTGGTCTTTACTGACATTTGAGTTCACTTTTNTGAAGAAAATGTCCTTTGTTTCAATTATTTCAAANTTTTTTCTATAATTTCTAAAATTCTTTAAAATATCTAAATTATTTGTCAACTTTTCCACTTTTTTATTTGTAGGCTTATTATAGATTATAAGCCTGTATTTTTCCATGTTACTGATAGCTTTTGGANAGTTCTCATTTTATGCCCAGTGATGACAATAATACTTATATGAGTAGAAGAAAGAGCCAAAAATAAATTAAATGACTTATATTGTGGTGAGGTTTTTATATAAATAGATAAATGCTGTGTAGTTATAGTGCATACATTTTATTCTTTACAAATGTTTTCATTGACACTTATATGAGAAAAATTCTCTCCGAGGAAGGTGATACTAATACCATATCTTTTATACAGGGCTTAATAAAAGAATCCAATTCCATAANAGATTTGAATGACTATCAACAGCACTCAGAATATGGAAGCAAATGTTACAGCATTTTTTACACAGAATACTGAAGATTTGATGATTGCAGTGCATAGTGACTTCCCAGGGGCGTCCTTCCATTTAATTGAAGATACCTGCCTGCTTGTCTCACTTTTAATGTTCTTNCTCGGTTTCAATCACCAAAACATTTGGGAATTCTCATAGCAAATCCCTTGCCCTCTCTTAAATATGTCTTGATGAAGAATAGAGTATGACTTCTCCTTTAATTTCAATAAAAATATTCTGTTTGTACTCTGTCATTTCATATCTATTCTACTGTATGCTACAGAAATACAGAAAATCAACCAAGTACTTACCTAATAAGTATAGATTATGGCTACTAGTGCATTTTGGAGTATCTAAAATATCAATAAAATATACAACTTGTAATGATTTTGGACTATGTTAAAAGTGATCAAAAGCGTTCTGCTCACTTAGAATGTTACACAGATATAGTATAAGCTCTCTATAATATTAAGAAAAATGACAGCACAGCTTCATAGATACAAGTTTAGTCTTCACTGTGGGACCCATTTTGGAACCTAGCTCTATTACTTACTTTATGGCTTTGAACCAGCTTTTTAAATTTTCTGTCACAGAGTCCCCTGCTATAAAATTGTGATGATAAACAGACCTGCCTGATTCCAACGTTTTCCTTTCATTTTTGCTCCAAATCTTCAGGGTNGGTCAAGTGTTGGTCTAAGTGCAGATTATATGTTTTGATTCTTCTAAAATAACTTGCAAAACATTTGACACCTACTGAGCTTTCAATACATGTTATTTATTTTCCTAATAAGTCATTGAGAAAAAAATTGCTTTAAAATCTCAAGTCTAGAAATTCAGATTATGTATAATTTGAAAATATATCGAGCATAATTTTAAATTCTCTGAGGAAGTATGTCAAATGACTCCTATTTTTCATATGATCTTTTAAGGACAGAATATATCCATCACTATGAAAATACCAGCAGAAATATACCTGCTTTGCCCAATATCTTTACCTTATGTCAGAAACCAATTTTGAATGACACAAAATATGCAGGGATTTTAAAGTAACTTACAAAATATACTATTAATGCATAAACCATGACTCACATGAAGTACTTAAATATTAAGGAAAGTTAAAATCCTTTCTGACAGTGTCTGACCTTTATGCTTATCTATTCCTAAAATACATCTTGCCTATCAACCAAAGCTTTAATCACTTTCTCATTTCAGATATTGAAAGAGAGATTCCATTAAATCAAGTAAAGGTCATCTTTCTTTGAAATATAGATTATTCACCTGCACTTTTTAAAGAGGCATGGATTGAAGAGTAAACCCAATAGAGGCACCTTTCTTCCCACTCTTCAAAGTAATAAGCAAGCAGCCAAATGGATTAAGGATGATTATGCTTGGCTCTCAAGAGCTGAGTTCCAAACCAGATATGAAATGCAATTCCAATACTCAAGAGTAGGGTACATATGTCTAAAAAGAAAGGACACTTTTGGCTTCCCTGAGTTTCTTTTGAAGTACTTATGANATGTATTCAGGTTAAAGCTGCAGCAGAAGCGACACAAGATAAGTCTGACTGGGGAATTCATATGAATGCATTTTTATTTTTCCTACAGAGAAGAAAACTGTTGTTGACAAAAAGCACCATTATGAAGTAAANGTGTGGCACTTTTTTTTGCTTTAAAATCTGTGCTTGTTTGACTAAGTAGATTAGAAACTCCTTNTAAGTTTATTCTTCATAAAATATATGTATTACAATTTGTTTTGTTTCTTTAAAAATAAGCATTGATTCTAATTCCCTTAAAAGATCAAAGGTGGCTGCATTTTAGTCTTTCTAACTAGTAATTATTTTCCTTGCTTGCTTTTTTTCAAATGCTTCACAAATATGTACTATTCATTAAGCATTAACATGTGTATGCTGAAATAACAATCTAGTCAGAATATGGCAGTTTCAAAAACATTTAGCAAATAACATCATAAGACAAATTTCTCACAGTGTATTTAAGTTCACCATGTGTGAAATGCATTTGATCAAGTCTTTTGGAGACCTTTCAACTAAATTGTTCTCCCTCATCTATCTCGATGCTCACTGTGAATTCTGTTTTCTTGCATAGCAGCCCCTAAAAATATGCTGTCATGCTCTTTTATTTTTATCTTTTCAGGTAAGTAACTTGATCCTGTCTTACTTAAGTGAACAGCTTTGCAATCATCACCCTCATCCTTTTACAGTAGTACAAATTAGCAAGGTGGTGGGCTGGAGAGATGACTAAGTGGTTGAAAAATGTGTACTGTTTTTGTAGAGGACTCAAATTGTATTCCCCATACTCACATNGGATTGCATACAATGGTCTGGAACTGAAGTTCATGAGAAACTGATCATGTTTCTACCTTCTTGGGCATCATTCAAGTTGAGAAGTAAAGAGAAATCTTACCTGCTAGGCTTAATTACTAAGTTATAGCAATATACGATTTTGGACACATTTCTTTTTTTATTATTTTTAAAATTTTTTATTTAAAATTTTTTTATTTCCTTTTACATACCAACCACTGTTCCATCTCCCTCTTTTTCTCCCATTACCCCCCCACAACTACCCCCATCCCACCCTCATCTCCTCCTCATAGAGGGTAAGGCCTCCCTAGTCAACACAGGCTGGCATACCAAGTCGGGGCTAGATCTAGCCTCTGCCCCACTGCATCACAGCTGAGNAAGGCATTGCACCATAGGGAATGGGCTCTAAAAAGCCAGTTTGTGTATATGGGGTAAGTCCTGGCCCCATTGCCAGGGGACCCAGAAGTACATCAAGCCATGCAACTTNCATCCACATTCAGAGGGCCTAGTTCGGTACCATTTCAGGCTCCTCCGCTGTCAGTCCACAGTCCATGAGCTCCCAATAGCTTGGGTCAGCTATTTCTATGGTTTTCCCCATCATGATTCTGACCCTTCTTGCTCTTATAATTCTTCCTCCCTCTCTTCCACTGAACTCCAGGGCCTTGGCCAAGTGCTTGACTCTGGGTCTCTGCATCTGCTTCCATCATTCACTGGATGTACATTCTATGATGACAATTAGGGTAGCATTTCAAGTCAGATTCACTTGANGTCAAAGATGAGTTCACCAACTTCTTTTATAAACTGTCAATGAGCTTATGGGTTATAGCTCATGAGTCATTAGTATTATACAGGATGATCTTCAAGAAGGCGATGAATATCATTAAAATACAGTTTATGACATTGGGAAAGATTGATATAAATATTTTTTTAAAATAAATTTACTTCAACTTTCAGAAACTCAGTAGGAGGTAATGGAGAAAGGTGCGTTTTCTTGTAGAAGCCCTGAANTTTAAAGCATGTTGTGTACAGCTGATCATCATTTGAATGATGGAAGCATTAGGATTCTCTGTTCAACTGTGTTCAGCAACTTTAAACTGGAGAATAAACCACTCTGGGGAAAGACCACTCAGCCATTCTTTAAAGTCAGTGGAATGTGAGTAATTTGTTGTTTTCTTATTTTCTTGAGTTGTATGAAAATTTTTGATAACTCCATTGTTACTGTAATGTAAAATGGATGTCTTTGCCTGAGTTATTATAGTTGAGCTACAGNATTATAAGGGAGAAAACTCTAGGGTGTATTAAGATATGGTTGCTGACTAGCATTATGTTTTAAAATTGATTTCAATATAGACTCAAATGTCTATTTTGAGAATAACTTATCTATTTTCTCTTAAGTGTTTATAATTAAAATGGAAGAGACTTCTCAAAGTCTTTTAATATTTTATAAATATTTAATGTAGAAAAGTAAACGTTTGTTATATACACTATTCTGAATATAGATTCTCAATGTTCAGCACCCAAGAAGTATAAGCAATATGCAAATATCTGGTAGACAGACTTGAATTACAGGGAGAAAAATCTTTTACACACTATGGGGCCAGAGAATTTATAGTGTTTGGAACTCTCCAATGAATACTGATATTTTACCCTTAATCACTCGCGGCAGGTGAAAGGAAAGCACTTTGGAAACCAAGTAGGAATGTATATTCTTTTTTTATATAAAGTGTGTCCATTACTCTCATTTCATATATCAAAAGTAATATATTTACAGAAGCTACTTTAGCATGCAGGAAATGGAATTCATCAATGGTAAAATGAAGTTGGGAGAATGTCTATGTTTCACAATTCAATCACTTATCTAGAATATTAAGCCTGGAATGAGAGTAAGTTAATGCCGTGTGGCTAAGAAGGAAGGAACCAATTCTGTCAGCCCTCCTACTTCTTCTGGTGACAGGATGTCTGGATTACTGCCATGTACAGAGAACCCTTTCCTCCATGCCATTTCCTTCACTGAGATGAAAGACGTGCCTAACCTCTTGAGTTATAACAGACTGCTAGGCATTTACATGCAAGCAAACATTTTTCCTCAGTGTAATTGATTAAGTAATTAGCAAGTTGAAAGGTACACCAATATGAGAAATGAGTTCTTTTTATTTTATAGTCTTAGCTAATTCTATGGTAGAAATACTTTAAAATGTTTGAATGTTCCTGTTTGAGGAGTCTTTTTCCATAGGTAAGACTCTATAGCACTAGTACTCAAACTGTCTTCTAGCAATAAGGAAGGAGAATTCAAATTACTAGAGAAGTGCAGCAACACCACCTCCAAGACTCTGAATTAATAATTTTAGCCAGTATTTTGGAAACATGTACTGGAGGTATGTCTGCTTAACTCATTATTAAATTTTGATACCCTGTCCTCTTTCCTAAATAGACAACTCCAGCCAAAAATGGTCTTGGGCAAAATTATAGAGGAGACAAATTTAATNTTATTTGCCACTTTCATAATTCCATAGAATTAGAAGTTCACATAGCTTCTCAGAAAACATTTTTAAAATCCCATTTTAAACATAAAACTATTTATATGTATAGGGTTTTCACCTGCATGTGAGTCTATGCACCACCTATATGCATAGTGGTATAGGAGACCCCAAAGGGGTCAGATAACCTAGAAATACAATTACAGGCAGTTNTGTGCCCTCATGTGGGTACTGGCAATNGAAACTCGAACTGTTAGTTTAATAGATAATTAAAAAAACAACTAAATTAAAAAAAATGCTAGCCACAAGGTCAGCAAGNATTTTGTTGAAATTATTAAATGTTATCTATTTATCTAACCATATGCAACTTTGATTATTAATCTTCTTCAACTTGGTGACATTTAGAATCACCATGGAAACAAATCACTGGGAAAGGTTACAAGGGCATTTCTAGATAAGAATTTCTAGATTATATTGTAGTGACTTATTGATGTAAGAAAGCCCACCCTAAAGGAGGGTATCATCATTCCATAGGCTAGGATCCTGTCCTGAAAAGATACTTGACCATCAGTGTTTATCTCTTTCTGCTTTGTGACTGTGTGTGTAATATGCCCAGCTGCCTGAAGCTCACACTGCTCTGGCTTACACTCCATGACATTCTGTGTCCTGGCACTGTGAACAAAAATAAGACTTTTCTTCTTTTGTTTGTCAAGTATTTTATTTCAGAAATTTATAAATTAATATGACAATCAAGTAAACTGAGTTATTTTTCTTTTTTATTATTTGTTATTGGGAATAGATTGCTTTCATACTTTTTCTGATCATGGTTTACCCTCCCAACTCCTCCTCACTTATATTTAAAAAAAAACAAAACAGGTAACTGAAAAAATAATAAAATTAGATAAAAACAAATAAAAAGAACAGGACAAAACAAACACACACACACAAAATGTCAATGAGAAAGCATCAGAACACATATAGATGCAGCAACACACACATTTGCACATTTACAGAAATCTAGTAAAAACACATTTTCCAGAAACCTTAATACATGTTCTGATTATTATGAATAATGCTGCTATGAACATAGTTGAGCAAGTGTCTTTGTGGTTTGATTGAACATTCTTTGGGTATATGCCCAAGAATGATATCACTGGGTTTTTGAGGTAGATCGATTCCCAATTTTTCTGATTTCCAAAGTGACTGTACAAGTTTGTACTCCCGCCAGCAGTGGAGGAGTGTTCCTGTTATTTCATATCCTCTCCAACATAAGCTGATATCAGTGTTTTTGATATTAGCCATCATGACAGGTGTAAGATGGTATCTCAGAGTCATTTTGATTTCCATTTCCTTGATGACTAAGAATGTTGAGCAATTCCTTAAATGTCTCTCAGCCATTTGAGATTCTTCTGTTGTAAATTCTCTGTTTAGATCTGTACTCCATTTTTTAATTGGATTATTTGGTATTTTGATATCTAGTGTCTTGAATTCTTTATATATTTTGGAGATCAGCCCTCTGTCAGATGTAAGGTTGGTGAAGAGCTTTTCCCATTCTATAGGCCGTCATTTTGTCTTATTTACTTTTCAGATTCAGGAGGTCTCACTTATTAATTGTTGATCTCAGTGTCTGTGCTACTGGTGTTATATTTAGGAAGTGGTCTCTTATGCCAATTCATTCAAGGCTACTTCCCGCTTTCTCTTCTATTAGATTCAGTGTAACTGGATTTGTGTTGAGATCTTTGGTCAACTTGGAGCTGATTTTTCTTCAGGGCTGTAGATATGGATCTATTTGAATTCTTCTACATGTTGACATCCAGGTATGCCAACACCATTTGTTGAAGATGCTTTCTTTTTTCAACTGTAACATTTTGGCTTCTTTGTCAAAAATCAGGTGT
>LZPO01108442.1:0-11827 GCA_001675575.1 Neotoma lepida | reverse complement strand
CATTTATTTATTTATTCATTTTACTTTTTGAGAATTCCATGTGTGGGAGATTCTTAACAAAGGACAATGATGTTGGTTGAGCAGGCCCTGAGCTATTCCCTAATACTGCCATTCAAGAATTGTGATTTCTTCAACTTTTATTTCCTTAAAACCCAACTTAAAAGTGTTTATACAAAATATGAACTGAATTCATATGGTATTTATACATATTTATAAGTATAAATCATAACTCCATGAAAATTCTGGAGCCATGTCTGAAATAAAAGGCTCAATTAAAAGCAAATAATATTTTTGAAGTTTGAGCAAGTGCAGTCTTGCCTATCTTCTTCATTCCTGATCTGAAACTACTGTTCATATCATTGATCCATGTGCTTAAATTGAGTATATTTATTCATAATTTATATCTGATTTAAGCAGAATATATAAATTTGTACAAGTGTTATGCAAATACATTTAGGATATTTATATAGAAGTCATAATGCATTGTAATCTATTTGTAGTTACAGTTAACACATCAGACTCTAAAAATATAAAAATATACTAATAATATGATGAATATATCTATTAGTGACTATTAAACATAGTCTATTATGAACACATGTTTGCTACTGTACAACACTTAATATTCTGCAGCCAATTTTTACATTTTCCTATATAAAGAAAAACTTACATCTATAAGCACATCATATTCTGCCTAGTTATATTCATTTAAAACATTATTGAAATTACTGCTCAAATATTCTTATACTAAAGATAACTCCAATGAAAAAATAAAGAAACTGATATTTAAAGAATTTTAGTTCTTGTCATACTTACTTTAAAATAGTAGAGCTTGATACTCCAACTTTCCTTCTCTATCAAAATTAAGTCCTGAACAACTTTCCTGAATTTTGGTAGCTACTTACTGAATAAACAATTATTGTGATCCATTTATAGAGTAATTCCACTGTTATCTCTTACTGCTCACAAGTTTATGTTTGGTTGCACTGTCCCCAAAGACAAGATTCCATTAATCAGGCTTAGAGAGTTAAATATATTGTGACAGAAACTAGTGTAGCAATTGTAGTCATACTTACACCTATGCTTTGTGACTCAGCCACGATCCCAAGTGAAACCCGTTCTGCTTTTATGTGGCTATTAGGAGCAGCAATATATTGTTCTACAACATAAATCAGTCAAGACCACACTTCAATATTTACAATATTTGGTTGCAAATGTTAAGTGCCTATAAACAAATTCAGGAACAGAAGTTGGAATATTTTCTTTAATTAATCATCTACTCTGTGAATTTCAATCACACATAATAATAGAGATCAATAAGAAATAAATTGTATGTAGTGATTTTTATTAAAAATCTACTGAAATGATTATACTGTCACACTATGATTAAAATGTGATATAAATACATTATAATATTATAAGCAAGATACATCAAAGTAGGCGCTAACATTTCAAGTAAATTAAAATAATAAAACACACAATTTCAGATGTAGTAGACAAATATTTAAGGGTGAATTGGGAAGAAATTTGTCATTTATAACAGGATAATGGGATGGGGAAATAGCTGAGATGTTACAGAACAATTTTTCTCCACTTATACAAAACTTTCTGACTGTTAAGTGCCTGAATTTTAAAAGCAACACAATGAGCTGGTGTTTCTCAACTGAAGTAATTTAAGTTAAAATTCCTTGTAAAGTTTCTCCTAGCATTTTCTTTCAGATTTGGAATCTGATCATTTGTATTAGAGTTCATTCCTAGATCCCATATTTAGTATTCTCCATAAGTCCCCACAACGTGAAAGGATGTATAAAGAGAGGGTAATGATCACCTGTCAAACCACAAAGGGATTTAAGAAGTGGCAGGCACAGCTCTAGAGGAAAAGTGAGACATTTCCGTATTTATTGTGAAATAGTCATGGAAATCGGAGCTAGAGTAGTGAGTCAAAATTTCAGTTTCTATATGTAAATATTTCCTAATATTAAATTTAGAATTACTAAATATTGACTTTCAAACTCTGGAAAAATTTTAATTAATAAACAATTTCCATTTCTTCTTGTATTACTTCTTTCTCTTCATTGATGCTTGTTTTTCATTAGATTAAAATATATCAACTGTGGCCACCTCCATTAAATATCTTTCTCCTTTATTACATTTTCCTTCTCTTAAGACTGATGCATTATCCTTATTTCTCTTACACAATTTAAGAAATGGTTAGTCTACGTCCAAGGTTTCCACTTCATTTCCATATACCTTTGACTTTTCAAATCATAATATGTACTGCTGCCTCAATATCTCACCTATTATTCCTGCTAATAGTTTAACATGTTATTTGGGTAGTATTTGCTTTGTTTATCATTTGTACTTCCCTTTAACTTTAGTCAACATGTATTGTTGCAAGCTGTAAGTACTTTCTTTTTTTTTTCCTTCCTTCTCATAATTCTAATGAAGCTAATATTAGTATTTCTCTGGTTTGGCTCTCAAGACCTTGCTCTGAGTGACCTCTTGTTTGCATTCTCCTTGAGAGAATTAAGCCAACACTAGACAAGACACTGATGACAGGACAAATAAATGATTCCCCCCTAGTCTAGCTTAGTGAACTGATGAATCATTAGAGCTACTTACAGAAGTACAGGTGAGGAGTTACTTTAAGTCATCTGAAGCAACATAAAGCACACCATTGATGGAAGCTGCTTCTCCGGCTAGTCCTACATCCCTTACTGGCAGCTTGCAAGTAGGAGAGTTTCTTTCCCCCAGAAGTTGGTACTGCTTGTAAAACGTTGGGAGGTGCCCTGTAAATTTTGGGAGTTTTAGAAACTCTTGAGATTTGGGTCACAAACTTCCCATACTTCACATACTTCCCAAGCCTTTTAACTCTTGTTCATTTCTGAGTCTTAACTAGTATTCCTGCTGGAGGCAGTTGACTTTGAGAGAAAATGGCTGCACTGCTCCTCATTCATTCAACATCATCTCATTATCATCTGTCATATGATGCTCAATAATACTGCTATTCTCAAGCCCCCAAACCTCTCTTTAGCTTTAAGTCCATCAGAGAGAGAGACAGAGACACAGACACAGAGAGACAGAGACAGACACACAGAGAAAAGAGAGATAATTAGCAAAATGATTTGATATTCCAACAACTGTATTTATTGAACTCTAATTGTGTGGCTGACTCTGAAAGAAGATGTTCTATTTTGGCTAGTTGTTTTATTTTGTTGTGGTTTCATTTTGCGGTTCTTTTCTTTTCTTCTATCACTCAAAACTACATTGTGCACTTCCTCAGGAAGCCAGGGACCAGGTGTTGGAATAGGCAGCCATCTCTGCCCCAGAGAGCTGATTGTTAGCTGTACCCAGACAGTAAAATCTCAGAACGTATTATTGACCATCAGGAACTATTGATTTCATCCATTTAACAAACCTCTTGGGATCTGTCTTGCAGCCCATTCTTGGGGCCCTGCCCTCCCTTAGTTGAAGCGCCCACTTGTCTTATTTTCTCTTACAGCCCCATTCCCTTTACTCTTCTCCTATTTCTCATTCAGGTCAGCACTGAATCAATTCTGCTACTATCACAGAGCTTCTTAGATACAAATCTAATTTTTGAACACCCCAGCTAAAATCATTTAATGTTTATCCATTGATTAAAAGGAAATGGCCACAGAAATCTTGAGAAAAATCTGTGACTATCTAAGATATCACTCTTTGCTTTTGCCTTCCAAAACTAAACTCTAATTGCAAGGCATGTCAATACCAACTTCAGTGCTGGATTTGGGCATATTACCATTCTTTGCCATGTCTGAAACCTTCATCAAAAACAATTTTCCTCTAGTCAATTATGTCTGGAATGGTTATGCACTTTTTCCACTATAGCTCACTCGCTGTTCACTTAATTATTCAAACTCTTTACAAATACTGCATTTTCATGTCATGATGACACTTACATTGAAAACCAACTTTGAATTTCCACTGCTTATCCTCACTATTTGTCTACTCTATCTCTCATGACAAACAGTTCCCTAACTGGTGGCATTTACAGCTGTTTTGTTTGGTTTTGTTTTCTGTACCTGGTTGACTCTTTCAGAAGTCATTTCTTGAGAAGCTTTTCTTGAGAGAATTAAACTCAGCATGTTCATAGCCTAGGGCTGTTAGTGACCCTCTGCTACTACCCTGTCTTAATTGTGACTTCATTTACCATTTATTCTATCTCTGTATCTCTCCATCTTATTCACTGTCTTGATGAAGTCCCATTCTGGTCACTTTCAACACATATTGGAATCATTTCAATTTTACAGTCAATTTACTTTGCTGCATCTCTCAGACTTTGGATTTATTTTTCAGTGCCAGTGATATAAGACTGATATTATCATACCATAAAACAATATCAAGCTTAATACATTGTTAACACGCTTAATGATTTTCACATTTTAAAACATGGAATTTACAATGAATTTTCAGGAATTAACTCTATCCTCTTCCTAGGCTTCTATGTACTTTCCTTTTCACTTCCCTTTCTTTCAACTTTTTTTCAAGAGTGAGCTCTCCATAAAGGATCACTGAGCACGTGCATTCTGTCAAAGATATCAGCATTTTGGATGATTCAATGCATCTCTGGGATGCAGTGATGCCATTGGCACATAAAGTAGCTGACCCAAAAGGTTCTGAAAACATCCTGGGAGACCAAATGACCAGGAGTAACTCTAAGGCTGCTTCCATTTATATATCTTCCTACTAAAGATCCAACCAAACAGGATGAGATAAGGGCATCAGGAGACTACTAACAGTGAAGATTCGGTGCTTGCTTTTGTAAAGGATGCTTGGAAATGGAATGGAATTCCCAGGCCAAGGTGAAAAAGGCAAATCTAATAAAGGTCAGAAAGGGGATAGAGTAAAAAAAAGTCTTGTGTTTTGTTATTGCTATTTTAATCTCATTGCAGCATCTTCCCTTTGCTGAAGGTACTGTTATTCAAATCTTGTCTATTGATTCTATTTTAAGAGCTCAATAAAGCACATGATTCCACTTTATATCATTAATTTTATTAACCCACTAGACAGCATTGCATTTCATCAGAATCATGCACTAGTTTTTAAAAGTTGTATATAAGGTATACTATAATATAATATGGAATGTGGTAACAAAATGTTCTCCTGGTAGATCCACAGGAAGCGAAAAGCTTATGTACCTGATTTTTTATTTTTAGCAGGTAAGTGTGCTTTGCCTTATGGAGAAAAGGAAAGAAATCTCTCTTCATTCTCTATTGAGAATTTGTTCAACAAAGTGTCTTAGTGATAAAATTGCTTCAAGTTGTCCCTATCCTTTAAAATCAAAATTAAATATTGCTTTCTGTATGATGTTGTACCCAAACTCATCAGCTAATATAATCTCATCCACTCTCATAGTCCCATAACACATGATTTACACATGTATTTAAAAGGTGTCAAATTCTTTCTTCAGCTACATTGAGCTCATTCCATGTGGGTCATTTCAATTTCCTAGCAGAGCTTCAGTTGGAAACAGTCAACCCTGTGTCTCTGTGTCTTCTATACATACTTTATCCGGCGTGGTATAAAATCTGTACTCTTTCTACTCCACTTAAACTCATGGGTCTAAGGCTCATTGGGTGAGATTGACAAGTCAACAATTTTCTACCCATGCAAATTCATTGTTTTCTTTATTCTTTCTTTACTTCTAAAATACAGAGGAACAAGATACATTGAATAACAATGGTGCAGACTTAAAAGGGAGACTGTAAATGAGTATTAATACTGAGTTTTGGTACTTGAGCTATTCAAAATATTACCCACTTTTCTCCAAAGCAAAGACCACCTAACAAAAATCCCAACACCAGGCATGAAAAGTTCACTTTTGAGATTTGGTCAAGGTTGTTCCAGAGCAGCAGTTTTCAACCTGTAGGTCATAACCCCATTGGGACCCCAATGACACTTTCATGGGGGTCACACATCAGATATCCTGCATATAAGATATTTACATTGTGATTCATAATAGTAGTAAAATGACAGTTATGAAGTAGCAAGAAAATAATTTTATGCTTGGGGGTCACCACAACATAAGGAACTGTACTAAAGGGTCACAGCATTAGGAAGGTTGAAAACCATTCTTCAACTTGAACAATAGAAAGAGTGGATGTTGCTCTGCCTTCTCAAGTCTGGTCAGATGTTCCATTAGATAATTTTGTTCATATTCACTAAGTCAGAGCAAATAGTTCAACTCTCTTTCAAAAGTGGGATCATTTGGCTGATCTTCTTTGATGAAGAGACCTATAGATCAACAAGGTTCTTATGAAAAATTAATCATACTTTCACCTTAAGTTCCATAAATATTTAAGGTGCCTAGAATAAACATTAGAAATTTAGCAAGTTAAGGGTAATCATTATTATTATAAATATGTCCAAGATGGTGGCAGAGTTCAGATCTTCCAGCTGTAATGCTGTTTTCCTAAATTCTTTCTAAATATCCACCAGGAACTGTTCTCAGCCCTCATAGGTTGTTATCATTATTAGCTCATCTTTCATAGATGCTTCAGAGTGGTGCTATTTACTTCATCAGGAACAGCAAAATAAATATTAAACTCTGAACCACTTTAAGGAGGATCAATCCTTTCAAAAGATCTTTTGACTCAATCATGGTCACTCAAATTAATCTCTGTCCTGAAGTCTCAACACGTTGATTCTTCTTTTAAAGCAAAAGACTACGTTAGGGACAGGCAATAAATATTAGCAAGGCAGGTTCTCAATGTGTCTCCAGGCTGGGCATGGAGGCACGAACATCTAATACCAGCACTTGAGAGGCAGAGTTAGGAAGTTCTCTGTGAGTTAAAGGCCAGACTAGTGTACTTAGCAAGTTCGAGTACAGGCAAGGCTGAGATATTATGTCTCAAAAATAAATGAATGAATGAATGAAAAAGTAAATAAACANATATGTATCTTCACCCTCACTCAAGCAACTCCTGCATTCAGTAGTGAGATCTCACTGAGATTTTAGTCTGATTTTTTGTTCATTAAGTGAAGATCTCTTGTCTTCAAGATTGTTTAATCCATATTCTTGAGTCTAAATAATTTTTTTATAATCTATAATTAAATATTTCCTTTGTTCTCCACATATCACTGTTCTGCATGAGTACTTCTTAAATCTTATGGTTACTGATTGGTTGTAAGAATAGTAGTCTAAACCACTTATGGAATTATTGCAGATATTCCTTCTAATTTTGCCTAATAAAATATTATAATATAAGTAAAAATCTACGTTCACTTGTTTATTTCCTGAACCCTGGGGCTTTGNACATTAAAATTCAATTTCCTCCTGACATTCNTTTATTAATTTTCCCAATCATAAATGATATTGCCCTTGCTGTGAATACGTACTGCCACTTTTGGCCAGTGGNTGATTCAAACCACCTCCCAATAATTCTCCTCATGTAGAAACACTTGAAAGACTATAAAGACACTAACTATTTCTTGCTGTCATTTTTTTCACATCCCTATGAGTATCTCTTGCCCTCAGAAATTTTTTAATATGTTTTGGTTTTGAGAAGATCTGAATTCTTTATCACATTTCATACTGCTGATCTTCACTTCATGAATTTCTCTGTTTTCACATCTTGAAACCATCAATTGCACTNTGACTAGGTTCACATTTTCTGAGAGATTTTTCTTTGGCTGTCTCTTTTTATTGAATACCAATATTTTTACCTTTTACATATTAGGTATATTGTTTAATCTCATAACCACAATTGCCACCTCCATGCTGAACATTAATGCCCTACTCAATATTTTTCTCCAGAGCTTCTGGAACATTTGTTTCNCTGAATGGCATGTACACATAGGTCCAAAGCCTAATGCCTGTCTCTGCAGCAATAAGTACTCTATACTTACAATTTGGTTCTGGTCATTATTTTCAATTAAACTCCCACTCTCTTATTCCCCTAACTAATCATGTATTTATAAGATAGTTGTTTTTACTCTCTGTGACAAAATATAAACTAGGATCACTTATGGAATGAAAGATTCATTTTGTCTCTGAGTTTCAGAACTTAATTCACAACACAACCCAGAAAGCCTCTTGGACTGGTTCTGTCCATGACAATGAAAACAGACAGCAGCCACTTGTCCATATGAGGGCTAACCAGGGAGAAGAGCAATCAAGACCAGAAACAGAGGTGAATATAACTTCTACAGTCTACCTCTCCTTCTCTCTGTCTCCCAGCCAGCCTCTACCTCCTAAAGGCTCTACAAATTTAAAGATAGTACCCAAAACTGGAGACCAAGCATTAGACATTTGAACTTGTCAGGGATATTTCCTATTCAAATTATGAGTAAATAAATTAATGTTATNNTATGTTTATAATCNTCATATATTACCTGAACAAAAACATACATAAGCTGTCAAATTTTTACTTTCAANTCAAGAGTTTTCTAGGNCATCATCTCTACTGCAGCCAGGGTTACCTTTATGAAATAAATGTGATTATTTGTCAATTTTCCTCAAAATGTATGATACTCTGCAGTTAGAATAAAATACAGGTGCTTTAGTATCATCTGTTGTCTCTTGAGAAATGACTACTTAGTGTCCAATAGCCTTNTTTATCTCTTGAACTCTCATACCAAATTTTTCTGTTCTTAAAATCAAGTCTAGAAGAATGTTAATATGCATAATTTTANATAATAAATTTTTATAGTTTATAGGTTTCACTTTGCATAGAGATTTGTCCAGCTCATTACAATTTCAGAGCTTTACTCNCTNCACTCTATCTATTTGTATATTTTTGTTTTTTTTCCATGAAGCTATGTTAATTCCAATAAACTTAACCATGGAATTCCTGTACTTGTCCTTGCACAAAGATTGCATATATGTTCCAAGGGCTTAAATTCCCTCATTACTAGAGGAAAAGATAGAATTGCTTTTTGGTCATATAGTCCAGTTAAACTCATAATCTTCTCATTATTTTTATTTGTATGTGAGTATGAGTGTGTGTGTATGTGTGTGTGTGTGTGTGTCTGTCTGACTGTCTGTCTGTATGTATGTATGTATATGTGTCTGTGTATGTGTGTGTGTAGATAAAATTATGCTGGCTTCAGATAAACTTCACATAAATGTGTTTTTGATGGTTTTCAAGGTCATGAACATGCTCCTTAAAGAGAAAAAATAAAATTAGGTCTCTCGGGCCTCTAATATGGATTCCTTTCTATGTANCCCATGTAGTTTTCTCATATAAATTGTTGCTTTTTCTACTCTAATCTTATGTGCCTTTTATTGTAGCCTGGTAGTCTTTGACCTCATCATCCTCTTGACTTAGCCTCATGAGTATTGAAATTATACGTTGTGTATCACTACACATAACCATATTATTTTTTAATGTCAAACTATCCGGAAAGGAAAAGAATTCAAGTAACAACTTGGAATATTTTGTCTGCATGCNCCAAATTCTGATCTGTGGTGAGTTTCATACTGTGTAAATGTGCATGTCTGTGAATATGCTTCTCCACATGTAGAGCTATATGTATGCCAGATAATCATACACTGTGGCATTCAAAATTCAATGTTATCTTTGAGGACACATGACCTGTTTGGTACCATTTTCTTAGTACATTTATGAATCCTACAAATTCAATGATGACACAACTATGTTTTTTCCCTTATGTTACAAAATTAGTTTGTTTTGTTGTTGTTACTTTTGTATTGCTGCAGTAAAACACCATTACTAAGGAAACTTACAGAAGGAAGAATTTATTTGCAGCTTACAGTTCCAGAAAGATGAGTCCATCACTATCACAATGGAAAAGTGTTGCAGCAAGCAANACGTTTTTTGTCATGTTGACAAAACAGCTGATGACTCGGAGCTCTAACTTCAGACAGGAAAGAGAAAGTGCCTTGGGAATGGCATAAAGCTTTTGAAACATCAAAATGTGCTATGCTGACATACTTACTCCAAGAAAAGCACACTGCCTTAACCTCCCACAAGCAACCAAGAACTGGGACCAGGTATTCAAATGTCTGAGATTTATGGGTAGCATCTCATTCAAACCACCACAATTTGGAGATATAAATGAAGTCACTGTGTCCTAGGCTCTGAGGTAACTAAACTGAGAATGATCCAGNAGTCTGGGAGAANACTGAATATCAGCCATGAGCCTTTAAGATGGGAATTCTTCATGTTGATAGGACAAGATGCCATGGATCACAAAGCTAGGAACTTTGTATGACCTCTGAGAACACAGAAACAGCGAATTTCTTGAGAAACAGTATTCTTTAGAAACAGCAAATAAGAACACTGAACATCGTCTTACACCTTCAGTGAAAATGAACTTGCCAGCAAGCTGCATGTATTTGGATGAGGTAGCAAAAGGTCAGATGGATTTGCAGCTCTAGTTGATAACTTAATTTCTCNCTGAGCAGAAGGCTGCAAATTCCTGAACAGAACCCTGACTCACTGACAATGAGAACATGCTAGGAATATCATGTCTGTGTCCTATCCCATAATATATGTTGATATTCCTACTCTTAATTGATAGCATTAGGAGGCTAGGGATTTGGGATGCTATTACTTAAAATGAGGTCATGAAGATGAGATAACCATAATTGGACTGGAGCACTCATGAAGGGACCAAAAAGAAATTTTCAGATANTATCTATCTATAAAGAAGGATCAGAGTNCTCTCCAAGTACCAAGTTAGTTAGAAACTTGATTTTCAACAGCACAGCCTCCAAACCTGTGAGAAGTAAATTATTTTAAAAAAGAGTCAAAAAGTCTNTGGTATTTTTATTCTAGCAGCTTCAAAATTACCAACACAATTAAATAATGTTTTATAGTTTTAAGTATCTACAATGTAATGCTTTGCTGCACAATAGTAGAAAATCAATTTAGATGTTTTATATGAAATTATGAGATGCCATTTTCTTATTGACATTTAATGTATCCTACTTATTTTTAACAGCTTAGTTGGAAACCTGAGCCCATTCCATAGACATGCTTTATAAAACAAAACATACCTGTGAGGCATGGCTANGTCCAAGTGCAGCTCTACATTAGGATTTTGGAAAGCCCCTTTGGATATCCCCATAGAACAGGCTCCACAGCAAAAGGAAGTTGTCATGTGTATGTTGTGTTTTTATTTTTTCCTCAAGATATGCAACTCCAACTCATGTTTCAATAGGACTATGTTCCCTGTTCTAATGACATCATGCTGAAGAGAGAAAATAATCATGCAAAATCTCTCTACCTCAAGAAGAATTAAATGGGCTACCTATATTTATCTCTGTTCTCCCCACAAAAATACCTTGAGGTGACACAATGGAGTGTTCAGCTTAGGCTAACTGAAGAGTGACAGTTTTCTCCTTCTGCAGGAAAAGGATAATCAGCTTCATTAATCCATTCAGACCTCTAGGGTATCATTTATTAAATTGCTCCCAATGTGCCTTATTCACTCCCAGGAAATAATTTATATACTAGGGAAATATGATTCACTATCAAGCATATCCCATTTTAAACAATTCTCATTTTCCTTCCTTGGTGGAAGGTAATAACTTATGCAAAATATGTGCAGGCATAGATTATGCCATGCTGGGAAATTATTTAAGTATTGCTTTCAGGATATCAATATACCCATGAAAATATCTGCAATACACAAGTCAATGAATTTAATGAGAATTTTCTTCCCCTAAGTTTTGCTTGCCCTACTCCACCCTTCCCTTCAAAAGAGAATTGAAAGTATTTTTTGTTGTAAAATGTTAAAAACTAGTAGTACAAGGTCATTTTCCAACAAAAGTGCAAGTAACTTATTTATTTGCTTCCACCTTTAAGAAAATTCATAGCTG
>LZPO01108441.1:53691-64835 GCA_001675575.1 Neotoma lepida | reverse complement strand
ATCTTCAGGTATAGGCACTGTTTGGGAGGATGTAGGAACTTTAGAAGGTGGAGTCTGGGGGAAGAAGCAGGGAAGGCATTGGGGTTTACAGCTTGTTCCACCTTCTGGACCTGTCTCTTACTTCCTGATCCAATCTGGTGTGAACAAGGTTCTGTAGCCACATGAGTTGCTCCTACTATCATGCCCACGCATCATGAATAGGATCTCTTCAAACTAAATAATGCATATTTCCTTCCTTCAGTAGCATTTTTGGGTATTTTATCCTTGCAATGAGAAAAGTAACATATATATATATATATATATACATATATATATATACACAAATACATTTTATGAATGATTGTAAATAATTACCTATGACAATAAGTTCTATTTAGAGGTCTTTTACAGGACCAACTGTAAGTCAAACAGTATTGTAAGATTTTTGTAGACTACCTTTTATAACCTACTCAAAGGTGTTATCACCCATCTGCTCTGAATTCTCCATAGCATTGGCCTGTCATTGTTTTCTGTAAAAATCAAATAGTAACTATACTTTATTGATTCTCTGATTCACATCATTTCTATCACAATGAGTCAATTCCACTATGGTAGAGAAAGCAGCCATATATGACATGTCAGCAAACAGGCATGGCTCTATCTCAAGAAAACTTTTTAAATAATATTTTTGTATAGTCTCTGAGAATATCATGTTTTTTAATCATATTCATTCCCTTTTTATAACTCCTCATAGATCGTGCCTTACATTCCTATCCAATCAACATCAAGTTCTTTCTGAGTCTCAATAAACAAACAAGCTATGAAGTCCAGTTTTTGCTAGCAGACTGCTATCGCACATGGGGCCTGCCCTGGAGTGTAGTTGTTATATACTCAGTATCAGTCCATTGCAGGAAACTCAATTTCTTTCTCACAGCTGCTATCACTTGTCAATAGCAAGACCCTGAGGCTAAAAAAGTCATGGTCCTGGGGGACAACCAACTACTCTTATCAAGAAAACTTTTTAAAGATGATCATTTGAATTTCATCATANTTTTAACAACATGAAGTATTNTTCATTTCTTCCCTGAAGTAGAATGGATTTGACCTTTGTTCCATAATATACAAACCCTTCCCTATAGAGTCACAAACCCTTTCACACAGGGTCAAGAATGCTTTTTACCCATAACAGCAGAGATGGCTCTCTGAAGGATAGAATAGCTTGCTCTTCTAACCAGGAATGGAGTGGGTTGTCATGGAGAGTACTAAGTACCATAAATTTGAGTTGGTCAAATATGGCTATTTGGCTATGAAAANCTCAGAGAAGTTTTCAAACTCAATAGGGAAATGATAACCTTTAGAAAATATATCCCCAANCTTGAAGGTTTCACTTTTAATGCTCAATATTTGATAATTTTATAGTTTTTAACGGTTTTCTTTTCTTTCTTTTTTTCTTTTACTTATAAAGTATCTTTCATGTAGACATTCATGGCACATGTCTTCACAAATCTCATATGTATTTCAAATTTATTTAAATTCAGAATGCTTTAAGATTATTTATAGCCTAGCATTGTATGCTCAGCTTCTGAATAGATAAGATTGATGGCTTTCAGTTAAATCACTCAACAAATACCTATTAAACAACAGTGAATTCTCGGGACAGTTATAAGGCAATACAGCACTGAGCAAAGGTGATACTTTTGCTCTCAAAAATACTACATTCTAGGTTCCTCATTATATTGTTAAAAATATATAAGGACATTGATGAATCAGCTCATTATACATAATTGTAATGACAGAAGGGCAAAGAATGGTGGCTTGATAGCCTGGAACATAAATGATGTTAGGAGTGAGTCATGAAAAATCCTGAAGAAAACTCATGCAAGCCCAAGGCTATGTCTAATGCAAAGGCAAGGAGTAGGGAAGAAATGGAAACATTAAAGAAAAAACTTAAACTTCCTCAAGGCCAATGTACAGGTATAGAACTAGGACGAATTAGAGCACAGGGCCACATACACCACGGTTGATGGCATGTTACTCAAATGCTACACACAGAATAAAAACGGCGCAAATGTTTTCCTCCACGTGTTCTAAGAAGCCACTGAAGGATTCTGGATGTTAGTGTGACAAAGTCAATTTTATATTTCTGCGAATGTTGCCTCTTNCTCTTCATAGAAAAATAGAAAATGAAGAGCAAGGAGTCTAGTTGCTCTTTGTTGAGGAAATCCAAAAAAACGACAAAGATGATGCAGAAAATCATGGAGCTTGGGATCAGTGTGAATTCGGCTACTTCTATCTAGGAGATGAAGTTGCTAATGCATCCATTTTACAGTGTAAAGGAAATAGGGGCTTTAGTGAGGAACTCAGGAGAGCTAGCATGAGGAATTACGTAGTTAGTGTCATTTACAAAAGAAGATATCTTCTGTAATGACCATTCACATCCCTCTGACACTAATTAGGCTACTTCTGCTTTTGTTGTTTCCTATAATCTTGCTACTCTATGCCTCTCATTCTTATATCTGTCTTAGTCCACCAACCAATGAAATATTATATATGTGCTCTTTAATCTTCATTGTTAATCTGATAGGATTAAAAATCACCAAGAAAACACACTTCTGTGTATATCTATTGTGAGATGACTCATCCCCCTAGGGGCTTGAGGGCTAGCCGGCCCAAACAAGTAAAAAAGATACATTCTGAGAGCCAGCCTGGGTCTGCCTAAGGGCCTTAGCAACAGTAGCTGAAACATGAGCTGAAGATGACCTGGACCAATGAGAAGCAACCATGTCGCACCAGCAGATGCATATTCATCAGACCTTCCCCCAGGGTGGGGTGGAGGGTATATAAGGCTTGCCTCTTCCTGAGTAAACTGAGCTTGTTGTTTCAACATTCTCCCGGAGCATGTGTGTCTTGACTTGGCACCTACTTGGCCCCCTCCCCCATAAAGGGAATAACAACGCAGGACCCCTGCTACAATCTATGAAATGTTTTCATAAATGATTTCTTGAATAAATGATACATCCGTAATGTGGGTGGCACGTTTCCGTGTACTAGGATCCTGTACTGAGTAAATAGGAAATGTAGGAAATAGACCTAAGATCCAGTCAGGCAATGTCTCGGCAGAACTTGTGAGTAGTGCTGACATGGGTCTGTGTTTGTAATGCAACAGTAGGGATTCACAGAGGGTTGTGCCCAGATTACCGAGAGCCACTTAGGTCATGCAATGGGAGGTAGGGTCAGAGTGACTGCAAGGAAGATTCCTCAATGCCATTGTGAATTGCTTTAAGAGCAAAGCTTAAATTATAAAGTAGAACACAAGATGTTGGAGATACCAAAACAATGGATTATCTGCTTAAGAAAGTTGCAAAAAAGGAATGGGCTGGTCTAAAAGAGATGCTATATGTGTGACAGGTAGCAGAGCTGAAGAGGTGGAGGCTACCCTATGCCTTCAAATCCCAGATGATTCCTTCACAAGTTCCACATGACAGACATGAAACTGCAGAATTTGGTATTTACCCTGCTAGATTTCAGTCTTGTTTGGTCCAGTTATAGCCTTGTTATGCTCCCATTCCTACCATGACACTGTTTATTGGATGAATACAACTTATTTTGTTACTTTACAGGATCTCACAATTTAGAGAGTGCTGTAAGTTGCAGAAGAAACTTTTGACTTTTGAGTGGTGTTGGCCCTGTTAAAGACTATGAGGACTTTCAGAGACACAGTAAGTGATTCTTTCATAATGAAATAAAAAGACACTACGGGAAAGGGGTTAAATGTGATCGAAAAGTGATTTTTTTTTTCTGTATGAGGTTAACAGGGAGTGGATTTGTGATCCTTCATCTTGATTGTCAACTTGAGAGGACTAAGAATCTCCATGGAAGCACAACTCCGAATTCATTTGTAGAAATACTTAATTGGAGATGGAAGGCACACCCTGACTGGGAGCACCAATGTTCCTTGGCATGGAGATCTAGAGTGAATAATAAGAAAGAAATGAATAGTGCCAGCATTCATCTCTGGGCACCCTGGTACTATGAGCACACTATGAGTAGCTACCATGTCTTTCCCAGAACTGTACCCTCTCAAACTATAAGCTTCTTAAGCTCTCTCTTGGACAAAGCAATGAGAAAAAATAATTAAAACAGTGTATTACACACCTGACATAGTGCCAGATATATTATCAGCATTTATTACAAATTACTATATGCTCCTTGAAACTATCTGAACTTAATTTTTAATACAAATTATTAAATACAAATGATGCATAATGTAGATATGTTATAATTCTTTGTCTTCATATTTCAAATGGCCATGTAAGGTAAATATTTCTAGTTCTACATTATATGTCACACAAGTGGGCCTGAATCAATAATTATTTGATCATTTCTCCTCAGGAGAACTCACATTTTATCATTTATATGTCCTTTTACTTTTCCTCACAAAAATCTTTTTATCAAGAAGGAAATATCTAGTGAAAATAAAGGTAATAACTTCTAAAAAGAAACCACTCAAACTACCTTTGCTTACCATGAATCCTGTTGGAAAGATAACCACTTTTATTGTTCTTTTTCTTAAAAATACCTGTGAAGCCATGTCCTGGTGGTAGATTGCCCCCTAAGCTTCCACTACCTCTTTGCCTTTTAAAAACGTGAGGACATGAAATTAAAAAGGGTGGAAAGTGAAGAGTCAAACTAGGAGGAGCTGGAGGAGGAGTGGCATGAATAAATCAAAATACACTGTATGCATGTATCAAATTCTCAAAAATCATAAAATTTTATAATATATATATATAATTTTGGATCACAAAGAGATCTTCTTTTGTAGGAGCTCAGCAGGATATGACAGTCAAAGCATCCATGAGGACAGTACCAGTCATGAGTTAATGGGTAAGTGCTATAGTTGGGAATTTAGTCCAGTGGTAGAGTGCATGCATGCAGGCAGGGCACCTATGAGGGATGAAGGAAGGAAAAAAAACTAGGGAAGAAGGGAGGAAGAGAGGAAAGGAAGGAGTGATGGATAAGAGAGGGCGGGATAGAAGAGGAAAGGAAGGAAAGAAGAAAAGAGGGTTATTTTAGGTATAGTATTATAGAATTTGGGGAAACTGTAACCTCATTAATCAATTCTGGGGGNAGGGGGTTGTATAATTAGAAAGAATTTCCTTCATTACTAATGAGGTTCAAAAGAACAGGATTAAGTTTCACATTTGGGTTGACACAAATTAGGAAGGGATACAATATTTTAAGGATTTATTTTATTGATTTTTAAATAGTATGTATGTATATAGGGAGGTTTGTGTGCATATATGAGTGCAAGTGTCTAAAGAATCCAGAAGATGGCATCTGATCCCCTGGAACTAGAGTTACAGGCAGTTGTGAGGCACCTAATATGGTGCTGGGTCTTCTGCTAGAATAACATGTACTCTTAATTGTTGAGCTATCTGTCTAGCCCTAGCCACAATTTTTGGGAGCAAGAATCTAGGAAAGAATCTAAGGACAAAAGAAGTGTGGAGAGAATATGTGCCCTTCTTCAATAGAGACCTAAGCAAACTTAATAGGAGGGTTGCTGTGGCTNTAATTTGTGGTGTATAGAGAGGCAGTTTTGGTCCTCTCAATCTCAATATTAGGCAATGGTGGCTGAGGACTATCAGCTGGAGGCTTTGAGGCCCCTCTGATATCTGGTTACTGGCTCACAAGACCTTCGTACCATGAAGGATAAAATACAAAGTTCTCTGGTGGAAGCTCTTCCTTATATTTTCTTTGACATTCTCTGCATAGTCAACACCCATTGACCTCCTTTATGCAGAAGGACTGTGTTAGTTTAGACCACCATGATTTCTTCTGTCTAAAAGCTACTATCTTCTACTGCAATTATATTCATACAACAAAACAATCTCCTTACCCCCCCAAAAATTAACTCTGGCCATTCTTTCTTCTTTGATAGCTTCTATGTCTATCTCAGTTACAATACTTGCTTTTCTGAGCTATGGTTACTTGTGGCATAAATACCTCTCAAACTGAACTATACATTTCTTGAGTGAAGACACATTACACTTATCTTTGTTACAGAACCTAGAAAGACAGTTGGAACATAATAAATGTTCACTAAGTCTCAATTACTTGATGATGGGTCTTGTTAGGAAAGTGTCAAAACTATGTAAAGAAGCTAAAAAAAAACCCTGTTTGACTCTTCTCTGGATTCCTGCCCTACCTCAGTCACCATCTGTGTCAAGGAAGCTATAACTGTGTGGAACATGAGAGGATTACCATAGCAATTAAGCCATAGTCTCAGCCAAGGAAAGTCATGGAAAAGAAAAACTAAATTCCCTTGAGCTCTTGAAAATATAGCAAGTTGACTTTTCATTTTAGCTTCTCTTTCCTGGAGTATTGGTTTCTTACTTGATTGCTCCAATTTTTATATTTTAAAATAATCTTGTACTCAAAAAGTTTGGAAGAATTATGTTAAAAAAAAACCTACATGCTGTTAATCTGCATTTAGTTCTTAAAATTTGCCTTAGACATTTTTTCTTTATCTCATATTTTCTCTGTCTCTTTTTTAATAGAACCTCACTTGTCATAGTTCAGAAAGACCTTGAACTCAGGATTATCTTTCCCGTATCTTCTCGATTACTGAGGTACAGGTGTGCTCTACCCCTCTCCTCTCTCTTCTCCCTTCTTTCCCTCTCTCCCCCACTCTCCTTTCTTCCTCCATCTCTCCTTCCTTCCCTTCGTCCATCTCTCCCTTCCTTCCTTCCTTCCTTTCTCCTCTCTCTCTCTTTTTCTCCCTATCTCTCCCTCCTCCCCCTCTCCCTCTCTTCTTCCCTTCCCTCCCTAATGAAAATGATAGTAGGAAGCTGCCAAACTCCCATGCCATCATTTCCTAAGAGCAAGAAAACTTCTGTAGGAGTGGAAAGACATCCACTTCCATGTCATTGGGCTTTCATGGAAAACAATATATTTAATAACAACAACATAGCATTTGTAATTGGCTCACAGATTATATTCAAATTTCACCAACTGTCTCAATAATATCTTTTTTGTTTCTTTTTTTTTTTAAGGTTCTGTCTGTGTACTGTTGGCTGGCCTGGAACTCACTCACTTTGTAGACAAGGCTGGCTATGAACTCAGAGATCTATCTGTCTCTACTCCCAAGTGCTAGGCTTAGAGTCATAATCCATGATGCCTGACCCCAAATTCTAGACCAGTTTTTCTTGGTCTAGAATCTAACTCCAGAACACATATTGCATTGTGATCTTAAAGTTATTACTTAGGAATGGTCCCCATCCCCTCCTGTTTTCTCTAACTGATTGTGTGTGTGTGTGTGTGTGTGTGTGTGTGTTGTATGCATATGAGCACATGTGCTTGCCCATGCTTGCATATGTGGAAGAGAGCTCAGAGGTTGAGTATTAGTGTCTTCCTCTATTTCTCTTCACCTTTTTATTTAATCAGAGTCTCACTGAATATGGAGCCCACTGATTCAACTAGAGCACTTGGCTAGAGCACACTCAGGATCTGTCTGTCTTTGCTTCCCAGTGTTGGGGTAAGAGACAGCACCACTGCTGCCAGCTTTACACATGGGTGCTAGTGATCTAAATGTATGTCCTTAAGCTTACACAGCAAATACTTTACCCACTTATCCATCTTTGTAGCCCAATATTCTGGGCTACAACTAATTCTGAGTACAGCTACTCAANTGACTTTTACCTTATATTTCTTAATGATTCTATTTCATTTATGCTTTTTGGACATAAACACCACCAAGCACTGTCAGCACATCCCCTTAGGAGTCACCTGGTATCAGTTCATTCTAACTCCAGCAATGTTTTCTCACAGATAATTTAATAAATGCAATTGGAGAAACAGTGACTTTGCAGTGGTGAAATCTGATGCCACACTTTATCTAATTATTCAAAGTTAGCCTTACAAGGAGCTGATTTAAAAAAATTATTCCAAAATCAGTTCAGTAATTTAAGAACTTAATTGTCACCTGTGAAAATAACACATTCTGCGAAAAATGCATGAAAAAAGTGACTCTTGTATTTGTAGGAATAAATATTTACTAGGCACTCAGAGCATAACACAGAAAATAAATTTTGTTGATGCTCAATTAACTCTGACTCCTTACTAACAAATGACTCACTCTCAACGCTTCTATCATTTGACATCTTACCAAGACCTATGTGCAGATTTAAAAAAAAAAAGAGTAAGTTGGCCAAGATTACCAGACTCTAGTACAATACTGTCAGAGGTGCTATTTCTTTGGTGTTCAAGATAGTGCTAACATGGGCACTAAGCATTGGAAAATTACTGAAGAAAGTTCTTGGCGAAGATCAGAGACTAATTCTATATTGACTACCCCATTAAAATACTAATTCAGAGATAGAATATAGAAGGCTTTGGGGCCAGAAAATTGAGGTGAAGGCTAATCAAGGCACATGTTAACATAGAGAATTTCATTTCATCTCACATAGTCACAGCCTTCTAAGAGGCCACACAGGCTGATCTGGATGCAAGTATTTTTAGTGGCTGGCCTCAGCTTGCAAGCATTAACACTCTAACACCATTTTTCAGAGAAAGCAGGAAGTTGTATTTCTATGTAGATATGAACATAAAAGCAACAGCTATATATAGCACTTTAAGAAAAGCCTCCACAAGAGCCCCAAACTCTCTGTTTTAATCATTTTCAAGTTCTAGATAACCCTCCTTTTTGGCGGGAATCTCATTAAGCAAACCTTCAGAGTAGATGTAATGAAACATAGGTCAGGATGATATATCCATAGCAGTTCCCACAGAGAAGATGTAGTATGGAGCCAGACAAAGAGAGGGAGGTTGCAAAGCCATTTACCCATTTTTCTTGAGCTGGGGAAATGAGCGTCTCTTCCACATTGGATCTTCAGTGTGACTCACTTGCACATATGAAGCTAGAGAGTAAGAAAGGAAGTTTTGCAATTTTCAATATTGTCTATTAATGGAAGTGGCTAACTGATGTTTTAGTTGACACTCCAATTATAGGAAAGATAGATGGATTGGAACACACCTTTCAAGGAGAGCAGACTATGGACACTGACAAGTTATTGGCATCTGGGGGGTAAAANGGTTTGCTATCCCTAGTAGAAGTCACTCCATAGAGTATTATCTCTTTTCCCTCTTTGCAGTCAGGCATGCTTAGATTTGAACAAGGGGCCTTCCTTTTAGAAATCTATATGATCTTAAGCAAATAGTTCTCCCAGTTTCTTTATCTGCAAAACCGGAACAATAAAACTGTCTCACAAAATGCATGCAAAATTGTCAGACATAGGAAGCTCTGAAGATGTCTGTTATTCTTTACTGGCTTCCTAATTAGCTCTGTGGTGGCTGTTCTTAGCATCACCAACACAATTTTAGTATCTTACTAAATTGTCACTTTTTATTTTTCTTGGTCCATTTCCTTAATGGATTTTATTTGCTAGATACTTGTATTTATCAAGAAGAGATGTAAATTTACATGAAGAAAGCAGTAAGAAGAAAATCTATGCATCCCCANGCCAACAGCTAGGCCATCTGGACCCAGGTAAAGGCCTAAAGGAGGCCAGACAGGAGATTGCCACTTATGGCTTCTGGCAGTCTACTAATTAGTTTCCTTTTGCTATCGGTCAAGTATGCAGTGCTTAGCACCATGCCTTCCTTATGCCTAAGAATATGCCATACTATTTTCCTAGTATGCTTTGAGCCTTAGATCACTCTGTCTAGATCATAGATGCCTCTAGAATAGGCTTCATCAATCTGTGTGTTTCATAGTCCATGTACATTACCTGGCATCTACAAGGAAGAATTACCTGACTGAGGGTCTGGNAACTCCATCTCAGCCGCTCTCAGTCTCATTTTCTGTTCCTCATTCATCAGTGCAGAGTCAAACCCATTGGAATAAAGTCACCAATGTAAATAAACCCTCTGCAAAAGCACACACATGCATACGTGTAAACATACACACACTACGTGTAAACACACACACACACACACACACACACACACACACACACGCACATGCACATGTGCACCCTCTCAAGGAGCAAAGAGGCGATGGTTTCCAAAAGGGAGTAACCTTATGATATTTAGAATCTCTCCTCAAATGAACAAGTAGTAACAGTAAGACTCAGATGAACTCCAGGTCCACACCCCCAACATGATCTGTGTATTCAATGGCTTGTAACTCTTCCTGGGTGTTCATGACTTGGGGGAACCCCAGGCAGGTGACTCACCCCAAAGAACTACCCTGTTTTTCCACAAGAAGGCTCGCCTGCACTTTTCTCTTATGCCTTTCTCNGTAAAAAGTGCCCCTGCNATCCAGCAACCACACCCCCTCCTTGTCATTCACATCTTGTCAGGGTCTTCTCCTTTCTCTTTCAGCAGCTCCCAGTTTTATAAAGCCAGTTCATTTGGGGCATTAGCAAAATTCACATTAATGCTAAGAAGGTCTAGTCTACATCTGATTTTAGAGAGCCTTTACGGCTGGCCTCTAGTCATAGCTGGATTTCAAGCCCTGGGACAGACATGAATTGCATTTCCAGGGTGTGTGTGTGTGTGTATGTGTGTGTATGTGTGTGTGTTTGTGTGTGTGTGTGTGTGTGTGTGTATATATATGTGTGTGTGTGTGTGTGTGTATGTGTGAATGCATAGGCGCACATGCTCGAAGGGACTTCTATTTATATATTAGATAAACACTTTACCAATGAGCTACATTCTGCACTTAATTTTAAAAATATTAACTTGGTATCTTGATAAGTTTACTAGAGTTGGCCTCACAATTTGATTCTCTTGCCTTAGCCTCCGCAGTGGATGGGAGCACAGGCCCAAACAATACACAAGTCCAGGTCTATAGCTTCTATCCTTGCAAATGTTGATGGGCCAGATAATTGGGAAATGAATCAGGCATTGTCTAACCTGGACACTATGGAATGATACCCATGCAAAATTCTGACTACATCACCTTCCTCTCTCTCCAGTGACAGAGAGAATAGCAATGAAAAACTAATAGTGGCTAGAGATATCATTTATGTGTGAAATGCTTACTACATGCAGGGGAGACAAGGTATGCATGACATTACATGTGTAGTGTATTTATGATATGATGTATAGTGTGTTAAAATATCAGCACTCCTTCAATGTAGAAGTTATTATGAAGGAAAACAAAG
>LZPO01108441.1:31934-44113 GCA_001675575.1 Neotoma lepida | reverse complement strand
GGGGGGGTGAACTAATATGTGTTGAACCTATATTATTTCAAGACACTATAGTGAATGTTTTATATTTATTATTTGATTAAATTGATTCATGATCAGCAAATTAACAGCGCCTTAGGAACTCATAAGTTACCCAGAACAAGTCATACAGCTTGTGATACATAGAAATAGAAATTAAATAATATCTGAAAATGTCTTAGGGTTTCCCCTGGACCAGACCCTTGGCTGTACCAAGTGATGGCCTTGAATACTAGCCAGATGAAGGATAGAGTTGCCGAGNACTCAGTAATTCCAGGCAAGGCAGTGANTAAAGGTCACACTGGCTGAGGGCTCTCAACATAGCAGCAACAAAAAGGTTAGCAAAGCTTGGANCCACAAAACTAAGAACTCAGCAGAATCAAAACTACACAGAACTGTGTAGACCATGGGAATTATTTTAGTCTTCTCATGAGGAACTGTGAATCACTTCTCCCAGATTATGAGCTCAGTGATTTAAGAAGATGGCTCTGAGCACCAAGTAGAGAATGAGTGGGAAGCTATTCAGTGGCATGGCTTTGACAGAACCTTAGGAGAAAGATGTTGTTGACTTGGCTTCACTGTCGTCTGCNGGGGAGAGAGCAATGTTAGGAGATTTAAGAGATAAGGAAAATCACCTTGCCCAAACAATTGATTGGAAAGGATAAATGGAAGAGGACTGTCTCAGTCACAATGTCAGGCTTTTGTCATACAGAACTATGGAAAAGGTGAAATATAAAATTCTATTTTGATTGAAAGTCCGTTTTACGTTTTTTTGCTTCAAAAGCTTTTAGCTAGTCAAACCAGACTAAAGAATTTGCAAACTTTGTAGTGACATGTATGCCATCTGACAAGGGCATATATGTTTTCTCTTTCTATCCCTGTGTCAAGGACAAGAAAATATAGGATTTTATTTTCAAATTTACAAAGATGCATATTTACATGTTTGAATATAAGGATGCTATTACCTGTGCTCTTGCTTGAAATCAAGCTGTGAGTTCTAAAGACAAAATAGAAGAGAACAGTAAGAAACACAACAAAGGGGAAAGAGCTGTCTGAATTTGGGAAAGGTTGAGAATGAATGGAGGAAATAATAAAGTAGGGGGAAATATGAAATACTTACACAGAGGAGAGCTATGAATCAGCAGGGTAATGTACATCAGGAAATCTGCATGTCTTAAACTAACAGTACCTTGAGGCATTAAATACCAGAACAAATAGTGGGGCTTCAAGTAAGGGAACTTGTTAGGACTGTGCATGTATAACGTGTAGAAAAAGATAAGAAAGACTAAATATTATGGTATGAGGAAGGATTCAATGCTGGTAATGGACCTGACATGAATTATGAAAGGATATATAAATTTAAGTGTTTTTCTATTTCTAATTATGTCATGGATTTTTCATTTTNAGTGATAGATAAGTGCATAAAAATATATTTGATGGTGAAAATGAAAAATCCAAAGTGAAGGTCCACCACTTCAGAATGGCAGTTCTAACTGTATGGAAATTCCTTAAGATGTATAGACTTCAGGTCTGGTTAACTCCAGGCCTAATATTTTTCATTTGCAAGTCTTTCAATGATAAAGTTTATAAAATAAAGTAAAAATAAATTACAANTGCCTGTATTATTTGGAAGGCCTCTAGGGCCTCCCTGGCTAACAGCACATAAGGAGGTACCCTATCCCTGGCACTGGGTTTTGTTGTTTAATAAGCCATAGAGTCTAGGCACAGCTTTTTCTACCTATGCACAGTATCTCCCTTCAGAGTTTTTTATATTATATCCTTTTAGTTTGTTTTTTATGTGGCTTTTTAAAACNCCTTTTATTTTTTTTAATGTCCCTCCCATACCCATTAGTCCTCTCCCTTCTGAAATATTTCCACTCCTAGTCTTCTNTCTCTGCAATTTCTTTTATCTATACTCTGAACCAGAAAATAAGACCCTGTTGAAGATACCTATGGTGGTTTGAAAGAAAATGCCCCGCTTAGGCTCATGGGAAGTAGCACTATTGGCAGTGTGGTCTTGCTGGAGTAGGTGTGGTTTTGTTGGAGGAAGTGTGTCACTGGTGGTGGGCTTTAAAGTCTCAGATGCTCAAGCTTGGCCAACCTGTCATAGTGTTTACATGACTGTGGGTCAAGATATAGAACTTTCAGCTCCTTCTCCAGCACCATGTCTATCTGCATGCCATCATGCTTTCCACCCTGACAATAATGGACTAAACTTTTGAACTCTAAGCCATCTCTAATTAAGTATTTTCCTTTATAAGAGTTGCCATGTTCATGGAGAGTCTTCACAGCAATAAACTAAGACCATACTAAGACAATACCATCCACACATTGATTGCGTGATATAGAGAAATCAATCTGTAACCGAGCTGGAAGCTTCTTCCCTAGTCTACCATTCATGGTTCCAGAAGGCACTAGGCAGGCTTCTGCTGGAGAAAAAGGCATCAACTGTCATACTCAGGTATTAATCCTATGAATTAAAGGACCATCCTATCAGATAAAATATGCATACTTGCTAAATGATAGCAATACTGTTATTGGTGAATCAACTACTGAATAGATTTGAGTCCCATTACATGGAATGTAATCTATACCTGGTATTATAAAGCTATTTAAGAAACAATGTGAGGGGAGGTCNTAAGTCACTAATTGGGAACTGAGTCTGATTATCCAAATTGTCATGGTATTAAACTGTATTTTAAATATTCATGTTCATACCTGTATAAGAATACTACTATCAGCCTTAATTAAAAATGGATCTATTTCTTGTGCATGAAAGTAAATACAGACACTGATAGCAGCACAGGATACTGATGTGCTGACTGATGGGTGAGTATTCACTCCCTTTAAGGCTCAGAGAATATTGTGGAAGGGGTAGTGGAAAGAATGTAAGATCCAGGAGTTGAGAGGAGGGCTGGAAAAAATGCCAACTTCTGGGGAAAGACACAGCCATTANAATCATAAGTTCATATCAGCTGCAGAATTCTGAACTGAGTTTGCACAAGAATGAGCAGGAGCGCATTAATAGTCACGCATGGATACAGGAGGAGCTCAAGAAGCCTTAACCCTCAATGCTGAAGCATTTGCTACTGATAAACTCAGGGAGGGTATGGAGTTGTTGCCTTTATTTACGGCTCCATTGGTGGTGATTCCATCAAGTTCTAATGGATAGCTCCAATACAGTACTCACACAGATGGACCTTGTTATACTAAAGGACACACACACACACTCACACAACAAAAGTCATGAATCTGGAAACAGGATTGGTAGTGAGGATGGGAGGCATGTTTAGGAGGGATGGAGAGAGATCAGAGAGGGAGTATGGAGGAGCAAAGTGAATGAATTATACATTTGTATGAAATTATCAAAGAACAAACTTAATTAACAAAAAAGAAAATCCACCCCAACTCTCATTGAAGAATTAACATCAACTCTGTTCAACTTTTCCCAGAAACGAGAAAATCAGAGACTACTTCCCAATTAATTAAAAAAAATTACCCTGAAACCAAAACCATATGAGAAAAATGTTTTAAAAAGAACAAAACTGTATCACCCTATCAATGAGAAACAAGCATTTACATGATTCAACCCCCATTTATGACAATACCTATTAAAAGATAACTATTAAAAAGATTTCTCTACTTAATAAAGATCTCAAAGAAAATACAGAGATCTTCCTGATGAGAGACCAAATGCTTTCATTCTACAATTGAGATCAGGAGATCTTATACTTTTCTTCATCATGAGGCTGGAAATTNAAGCCTGAACTGTAAAACAATATTTTTTTTTAAATTTTTGAGACTGAGTTTCTCCGAGTAACAAACAGCCCTAGCTGTCCTGGAACTCGCTTTGTAGACCAGGCTGGCCTCAAATTCACAGAGATACACCTGCCTCTGCCTCCCAAGTGCTGGGATTAAAAGCCCGTGCCACCACCGCCAGACGTAAAACAAAAATTTAAAAAAAAAGAAATTCTTATACCAGAAAGAAAAACTTAAATATATAAAATTGTCCTTTTGGAAATGACATGGCTGGCAGAAAGAAAATCCCAAGAAATCTACAAAAGAGCTCCTACAATAGACAGAAAAGTCACTCTTGTNTAAATAGGCCCAAACACTAAGACCAGTGCAGCAGCACCTTAAAGTTTACAACCTCAACTAAGTCTGTTGTGGGTGATATTCAACATGGTTCATCCTAACCTTCCTCAATATGAATAAGCTGCCAACATTCCAAATCTTCCCATTCTGGTTCCTTTTCGGGGAATAGCTCCTTCTTCAAAGTATAATTTTCCTCTTGCATTTTATTGTATGTGGACAGACTATTTCTTTAATACTCTACCTAGAAATTTGTGTTAAATTTCTAGGTTCATCATTCACCATCTGCACCTTCTGTAAAATGTAATTTAATCATGTTCTCTGCCATTCTGTAGCAAGTGTTGCCCTTTCTTCAACAACATGCTCTTCACTTCCATCTGAGTCTCGCCAGAGGCACCTCCTCTTTCTTTGTCTACCACGAGCCTATTTCAAAGGGATCCCAGGCTTTTCCTACATATTTACAAAAGTAGCCTCCACATGTTAGTGCTAAAGAATTTTCCACATTTTTTTTTTACTTTTGTTACAGTGGCACCCACTTTCCAAGACCAAANTTCACATTGTCCCTTAGTGTTCTCACAGCAGAATACTACATTCTAGTTTACTTCATTAGCTTAACCTGATTTTCTCATAGTTCTAGAGGCTGAATGTTAGGCTTCAAGGAATCAGTAGAGTTGGGTTTTTCACAAACTTTTCCTTCTATCTTCCTGTACACTTCCTCTGTGGGAGCATATCCCAAATGACTTTCTTCAGGTCAAAGTTTTCTCTTTGAAGAATGATACTAAGAAACTAGTTATCATGGACTTAAGTACATCTGAATGTCTTCATTTTTTCATATTTGTCTCCTCAATGTCCATATCTCCAAGCACACTCACATTTTGAGATCATGGGCATCGGGACTTGAATGTGGAGACACAATTCAGTACATCACAGGAGCGTAACATTCATTGCAGGTGTTATTGAAATGGGAGTACCACATATATATTTATTTCTTATTAAGAAATCCATACTTTAAAGCGTTGAATAACTACAATGGACTAAATCCACAGCAGGGGAAATAAAGGTAAATTTAAAAAATAAAACCATTAGATGAATACACCTTGAGTTTATGAAGAGGACCAAATTTTCATCTATGTAAAAAAAGAGGACAATCTCATGATCAATTATACTTGGTCCATTCATACAGCAAGGACTAATATGTACTCACCTACCACCAAGATGGAGTTTACTGTGATTTGAAGATGATATTGTTGACCTCTTAATCCAGTGCTTTAATATTTAACATATTTGATAACATTACATATGTATAATATGTGGAAACACATTAATGTTAATCAGACTCTTGTAGCAATCCACTGTGTTGGTATTAATCATATGTCTCACTTGGTGTTGTAATTTGCTGATCCTACTTATTTTTTGTAAATCACTAAATGAGCCAGTTTGCATGAAAGCATTTGTAAAACTTAAGTATCACAGAAATACAAAACTAGTTGCTGGGCTATATAAACTAACAAGTTATTAAGTAGAAGCTTTGCAATATGTATCTGGTATGGCATGAGTAGATAAAGATCATGGCCAAAACCCTGCCATACTTTAGAATAAAGTCTGAAGACCAGAGAAGAACTTGAAGAGAGGGAAATTTGAATACTATAGAATTATGATGCCAATCGCCTAGCCTAGAACAAGGCATACCATGAAGAGTTGCCTACAAGCTCAGATATTTTTTGTTTTGTTTTAACTTTTTTCCAGACAGGGTCTCACTGTATAGCTCTGGCTGTTTTGAAACTCACTATGTGAATCAGGCTGGCCTTGAACTCCTAGAGATCTGCCTACATCTGCCTCCTGAGTACTGGGATTAAAGACATGTGCCATTATTCATGTTTTAAACTCAAATCTTAAAGGAAGTACTAACACAAAAGAAATTAACAATAATAACAAAACCAAGATCCAGGGGTGAAGCATTTCAGACGAAGTGAACCACAGGGGTAAAGGACCCAGACATAAGAGGACATTGGAAGAAAATGCTTGACATTCCAATACCTTGGTTCTAAACCAGCTCCATTACTGATGGTGCTCCAAATTTAGAGAAATTAATAAATTCTTCTGAGCCTCAAGTCCCATAGCTCTGAAATGTGAAGTACTGTTTGTTTTTCTTACTAGGTTGTTGAGGGTGTGTATAAACTAAATGAAATTAATTAGGTAATGTATCTTGCGCAGCATAAGCAAAGGGGCCAGTGCATAGAAGTTCTCCATAGTGTGGTGGTTTTGGGACATGAGTACAGGAGGAGAACCTTTCCTATCAGCTTCATTACTCCCAGACCCCTCACCACCACATCAACCTCAAGACTGGGTAAGATATAATATAATCCAAGATAATTTGGAAATACAGCCAATCATTCCATGTGCAGAATGTTTACAAAATATTTCAAACATGAAGTGCATTACAAATGTTACTTTTAATGCCCTCCAGTTCACAGGAAGAACAGTATTGTTGGTTTTGGTTTGTGTGTGTGAAGATGTTTTAAAGTTCAGGCTCCTGGTGGGAATGGGATCAGGTAAATAAGACATGTACTGTTCAGGCAGTTGCCAGAGGAAGCAGAGAGGAAAAAGCATGCTGGTCCTCAGGCACTCAAAACAGAGCTGGTGTTCTGCAGCACAGTCTAGCTTTCTATTGTAAATATTTCCTCAGAAGAATTGCAAGGTTACACACAGAAGGTGGATTGTTTCTGACTTTCAGAAGGTATTTCCACCCTGATTAGGGGGGGAGTGGGCACTCGTTGAATGATCCCTGAATTGACAGAATGTTTTTTTATTAAGGAACCCTTCAGCCCTCACTCTGGTGAGGATATTTTAGTCTCACTGCATTGCTGCCCTGCTCTTTCATCAGTGACTGTTTCCTTCTTGGCTCAGTTCCAGGGCCTGGAGAACCATTGATCACCAGTGAGGGGATACCTTTGATAGGTGGCCAAGGCCAGGCCAGAGTTTGTCACAGATGATTTGGTTTCGAAGTACGGTTTGTGTATGAATAATTTTTAAAAAGCACTTCCACCTGACCTATTCTTTGGTCTGCGAGTGGGAAGTTAAGCTAGAAGAACAAGGGCAATTAAAAAGAATAATGAGGAATACATATTTAAGAAGATGATGATGTGTCTAACAGTTGCTTCTCATACTCAGTGGGCCTCCCTCATTCTGGCCTCATCCAGTCTGGAAACCTCATATCCAACAGTACAAAACTATTTGCAGTTTCCTGGGGACACTGTGCAATGTGATACATCCACATCTTTGCACGAACTCTTCTTCTCNTTGTGTTCTGTGTCTGGCCCGCCCCTCAGGTCTGATTTCAGCTGTCTCTCTTCCCTCTTCAAATAGCAACACTAAGAGTATCTTCGTCTTCCACAACCATTCAGAAACCCTAATCTGCTAGACTTACCCTTGTTGATGGGACTGTGTGCTCTCAAAGACATGTAGATATCCCAGAAATTCATAGAAAAATTTCCATTCCTTTTTTGTTTAACAATTATACTAGAATATTTTAATATAAAAATTCTATAAATTAGGAGATAGGCATATTNTGTAGTGTTTTAAATTTGTCTTAAGATATGAAATAAGATTTCTTTGATAATATTTCCTCTTATGGCTAACTTCAGATTCCTTGATGCAGGTGATCTTTTTCTTTGATTTTGATAAGAATATTTGATGAGCAGTGATGGAAACTTCTGAAATTGCTTACCCCTCCTTAAATTGCATCCATTTGCTCCATGTTTGTATTGGTGGGAATGGCAGGGAATACATTTCATAAATCCACACAGTGTTAGTAATATCTCAGATATAGGATGAAATCTTGTATTTTTAATTTTCAGCAAAAATGAAGTAGGCAAAAATTTCCCATGCATATAGCAAAACTATGTGAAGGTCTAGATGCAGATCCTGCATAAAAATAAGAAGCAGCAAGAAGAACAAGATGTTCTCTGTCATAGAGAAATTTGTATTAGTCGGTGTTTCATTGCCACCAATCATAGTATAAACTTCAGCAGACGCTGTGAAGTATTGGAGACAAGTCAGACTTGATCAAATCTCATTTTATAAACTCCTAGAGCTGACCATGACCTGAAAACTCATCTGGTCCAAAGATAACAAATGTGCANGTGTGTATGGATACTCTTACTTTCTAAGATCCTGGTAGACATCATTAATCGATCACAAGAGTCCTTTATCACTTATAATCCTTTATCACTAATAGTCATTACAGATACAGAACATTTATCCAGNAAGCACANCAAGTTAAAATGCTGGCAAAGATAAGTTCATCTAACACTGATTGACTTCAAACTTAGATCCAAAGAATCCAAGGCCATATGGACAGGAAGACACAAGGCTTCTAATGACCTCTGAGTCGAAACATTCTCTATGAACCATTCCCTAACATAGTTCATTTATTGTATTCTCATTATTTAATCACTAGTGAATATGCATATGATTAATAAAAATAGTGCACACTAAAGCAACCCTAGACATCAACTATTGTAACCTTTACAACACTGCCAAATACAAACTGTAAAGCCCGTTTTGTAAATAGGAAAAGTCAGACTATCAGACAGAGCTACAGAGCAGGCGGCACATAGTTTGGCCTGCTAGGTGGTTTTAAAAGAAAATTGAGATGGCGATTAAAAGTCAGGCAATTCAGTACGAAAATAGGGTTTCAACACATTTTATTTGAAAGTAATAGTAAGCCTTTTTATTTTTCATGTGGGGACAATTGGTTCATGCTTCATAGAAACTGCACCCCTTAAATGACTGTATCCAGTGTGTCACAAAAGTAGAGTGAGGCTCGTACACAATTCACTAGAACCCATTCCATATTCACCTGCNTTACTTATGTTGCTTGAGATTGCATGTGATCAGAGTTACTATTGATCACTCTAGCGTCCCCCAAGACAAACTCCTTTTTGGCTTTCTGCCATGATTTCCACTCTTCTCTCTGACCTTTCTGTGCTATTTCCATATTGCTGAAATAATAAAATGGTAGATGTTAGGGGGAGAATAGGACTTGAGAGATGTGGGAGTTGCAGGTAGAAGTCATTAAAAGAGGCAAAAGTTCTGCTTTCAGTCACTCTCTTAAGCAGATGTTTTCCATTTTCATGATGTTTTCTATCCATAGCATATGACTAACCACACTGACTTATCAACTTATGGTACAGAGACTGTGCTCTCCATTTGTAAACTGTATTGGCTCTCAATAAAGTTTTATTTATCATAATATTATATATGGATTGTTAATAAAGTAGAATTGTAGAATTGCCCTGAAAATACTTTATAAAAGAGTTGAAGCATTTTTTTCTTCCTATAGACCCACCTTCAGTGAGGAACAATTTTTACCATGTAAATCCTTCAGAACTTTGTGAGGAAGAGATTCAATTGAGTCCTTTGATTTCAAAGTTTACTCTCTGAGGCCACCTGCACCTCTGGAAAAAGTAGACAATTTCAAAATAACTTATTTGTTGAGCATTTGGCTTTCTGTGAGATTGACAAGATTTGATATTTCTACTTTCCAATTAACTCTTGCTCCTTCATGTTTCTACTTGAAGCATTTGAATGAGGTAGTCAATGCCNTCACCCTGGCTCACTTGCTTCAACTCCTAAAGCACTCACAGAGACATATNTAAAAACAGAAAACACAATATATAGTTACTGAAGTCTAATTATGCTTAATTTTGTCAAGACATAAGAATGTGNGTCTTAAGGTTTCTCATTTATTAAATACGTTTAATGAGTCAGCATTGAATATTAAAAAGCTAGAATATTAGAAAGATCTAGTTCTCTTATTTTCTCACTGCAAAATCTGTTATTCTACTTAACTGTCTTGATAGTAACNTCTCTAATTTATAAAAGGAAAACAATAGTATGTTCAAAAAACTTTGTTGCAAAGATTGAACGTAACCTCCTGCATAATGTTCCACTGCAGTGCAACTAGAAGATCTTTATATGTAGAAGGTTCATCTGTTTAATGTCTGCACTGAAGTTAATATAAAGAAAAAACAGCTCCCTCACCCACTNACCCCATTCATACAGTAGGTACAAAGTCACTGGGTGGCTTTGGAGAATTTCCCAGATGGCTGGGGCAGAACTGGGAAACCCCCTGCTGAACATCTGAGTACAGGGCCTCAATTCAAAGAAACTTCACAGAATTTTTGACTAAAATACACTACTTCCATTATTCTCTCTCTGCCCATCTTAAATTGCCCTTCTCTCCCACCCTCATCATACCAACCATGTCAGAACCTCTGCCAGTTCCCACTTGTGTCTTGGAAGGGTAAGAAGGAAGAATATTTTATCTAATGACAACAAATCTCAAATGCAACTTCATAACCAGGCTGAGCTGGGCTGATTCACAAGAGCTGTTCTCAGTCTCAAGATTGGCAAGGGTCAGTGGTGAAAGCCCACTGGTTTGTCACAGGCATTGGTTAGCCAGCCTACAACAACAAATTTGTGTATGAGACTTTAAGTAGAGATAGTGACAGGGAAGCTGCAGGTTTTGGAAGTGTATGTTCACNATCTTTTAATACTGAATTATCCTGTGAATCATAATGAATATTTAAAGAACATCAAAGACCCCATTAAATAGACCCATAAGCCATGCTGGTTCTTGTCTCCCATGGTTTGAAAAACATGGGGACTAATTGGATAGAAAAAAAAAAGGCATTGCTCTAATGTGTGTTCATTTTGGCTGCTGCAAAGTTATCACTGGAAAATGTTCATTGTCATGAACGTAATTCACCCAAAGAGTAGGCTATAATTCAAAAATAAACATCAATGAGTTGGCATGGATTTCCTCTACAAATGGTATAGTTTTTGTTTTGTTTTGTTTGCATTTCTTGACTTATTAAGAAAAGCCTAGAGAAACCACTGAAATAGTAGANAGTTCTGCTAAGTCTTCAGTCTTCTCACATTCCGCAGGACTTGGAATAGGAGTCAATAACATGGNAGAAGCATCTGCTATTCTTTTCTTGCATGCATTCTTATTTTAACAAATTTATTGAGGTATGATTTGCATACCATTCAACTCACCAATTGAAATNCACACCCATTTGAGAGTATTTGCACAGCCTCAAAACCATCATTTCATTGCTANTTTTTTTCCTTTGGCTTTTCGAGACAGGGTTTCACTATGCANCTTTGGCTGTCCTGGAACTCACTTTGCAGACCAGGCTGGGCTCAAACTCACAGTGATCTGTCTGCCTCTGCTCTCTGAGTGCTAGGATTAAAGGCATGTGCCACCACCGCTTAGCACAACACTACTTTTTAATATTATAATTTATCATATTATTATACAAACTAGCCTGTCTTTCCTTCTTATAGATAACAGATATCAATTACAAACACACATGTGTTAATATTATTGTTCAGCTGACATATGTTTCTTGCACTTGACCATAACAACATATATCCATTTGGGGTTAACTTTTTGTCCCTAATTTCAGCATAGAATTTAGCATATAGAGAAGTTTTATATGTGTGATGTGATTGAACTCATAAGCCTCACTGCTACCATCTACCAAAGAGGATAAAAGTGAATATCATAAAGATATTTAGAGGACAGCAACATATAACACACATAAAATGCCATGCAAATCTTAAGTATTCGTTAGGAAATGTTTTCTATTGAGAGAAATATATAGGTTAGAGAGACATAAATCTAGAAATATGGAGAGTCTAGATTTGCTTCAAACCTTCTTCCTTCTCCCAAGAACAAATAAAGTTTAGATGGCCCAGAATCATCTGTGACCCTATAACAAATCCAGACAACAAGATGTGAGCAAAAGTAAAGCACAATATCTCCAAACCCAGCCCTTCACATCTCCTCAAGGTTCTCAAGTGACAGACACAGAAGGACCTATGGCAGACCTATGGCTCAAAAGAAATCTAAGAAACTGATTACATCTGCAATAAGCTCTGATATCAGGGAGTATTCGTTGATCTTGTTCAGTAGGTCACTGAGATTCATGATTGTTTACTATTTACCAAATATCAAATAGAATTTAATAATTCAATTTTGGATGCTTCCATAACAAAAAAAA
>LZPO01108441.1:0-13015 GCA_001675575.1 Neotoma lepida | reverse complement strand
AAAAGATATACCTTTCTTTCTGATCTTGACACTATTCTGAATCTAGAAGATAATATTGGCATACTATTGTATTTACTGGTGACTTGGGAGAAATAATCTGAACTATTTAAGCTTTTCCTGATGACAATGGAATATTTCTGTGAAGTTAATGCTCATGGGAGCTTCCACTTTATGCAAAGTAAGCTGCAATGTCTATGTTTAGGAGTTGAGAAGTTGCATGAGATGAAGAAAAAGAATTCTTCTGTCTCCTTCATTTCTTTCAATTTTATGATGCCCAATATTAGAAACCTTAGAGGTTTATGCAGTGAATGAAGTAATTGTGACTGCTTGGGTCCATTTTCTCTCTCCCAAAGATGATGATTCTTTCATATCAGTTATAGAAGATGCTTTAGAATTAAAAGAGCAATATGTTTCCCAATGGACCAACTCTCTGTGATGGACTCTGATATCAGATGTCTTCCTTTATCAGTCATCATGCACCACCTTCTCAGTAGAGTGCACAACCCTGGGAGAGACACTAACAAGCATAAGCAAGGACTCAGCTGGTGCTCTTTGCTTTTCTCTCTTATCCTTTCAAAAGAGTACACATAACATTTGAACAAATTTAAATCATTCTCTTAAGAGTCAGTTCTTCATACTATCCTTTCCCTCTCATAAACGTGTGACCTAATGTCTTCTTTCCTTCTTAACACCGAGAAAAAAGAGGTGAAAAAGAGGTGTTTGAGCTTTCTAATATGTTGCCTAACACTGAGTGTGAGTTGAAATTCCACAAAAATGCAGGTCAGTGCATCAGAAGCTTCTGAAGACTGCTGGAAAAGGGTGACCAGGAATCTTTATCTTCTTCACCTCCACTCACCTTAGAACACCCATATCTCTATCACTTAGTTGAAGTTACTAATAAATATTAGACTATGATAGCTGTAATTTGAGTTAACACTGAAGGTTAATAGGATGAAAAGAGTCTAAATGCACCTTTGGGAGAGTCCAGTGCTGGCCTGGTATGAACTAATCACTACTCTTCTCATGCTGAGTAAAAAGAATATTTTTCTCTGAGTTAATCCAGGGGTAAATTGATATGTGAAAGATCTCAACATGTGTTGTCTTACATAAAGAGCTGATAAATTCACTTAGTCTGTGGAAATGTAANCATGAACCCAAATATCATCATTTCAATGCTGCTTCATAAATCACAACATTGCTATTATTTGTCTTTGAACATAAATATTAAATAAGTGTACATATCTAATTTAAACTTTTAGAAACTTTAATTGTGCTGACAATTTTGGAAAAAAGCATTCCAGTTTACCATGCTAAATTAACATTGAAGAGAAATAAACAGCTATATTAATCTATAAATGTTAAATATTTTTTACTTCACTTTGACAGGGGTAACACACTGTCCTTGTTTAATTTAATTTCTGTTGCTGTGATAAAATATTCTGAAAAAAAACCCACAACTTGGTGGAAAGAACAGTTTATTACAGTTTGTAATTCCAGGTTACAGTCATCATTGAGGAAATCATGGAAGTAATTCAAACAGCNAGTCACTTCACATTCACAGTCAAGATCAGAGAGAAATGCATGCATACCTGCACACTTGCTTCCTTGNTTNTATCCACTCACTTTCTCCACTCTAATATAGTTCCAGACTTCCTGGCTAGGGAATGGTACCACCTACGATGGGCGGAGTCTTCCTATATCCATTAATTTGATTAAAGCAATCACCCACAGTCGTATCTACAGGTCAGCCAGATGTAGATATTCTCTCATTAAGACTCTCTTCCCAATGTAAGCATAATTTGCTTATTGATAGTCAACTTTTCACTCTTGTGTGAATGTATCAAAACTCTATATAAAATCTCTGAGATATCATTAAGACTTTAAACTTAAAATGAGGAAGTGGAGAAGGAGCCATGTTATGTGCAGGAGGTACAGGATGGGAAAATATGTTCAGTGAACAAATAGAAGATATTTTCCTAAATCTTGGATTAGATATAATTATCCATATAGGGCATTCAGTCCCTCCCCAAACCAGCATGATCAAAGAACTTCTCCATGTCCTATTGTAATTAACTTTCCAAAAGTAAACAAAAAAGAAAGGATATTGGGGGNAAAAGGCTCTCATCCCATGTGAATAAAAGTCACAAAGCATGTTTGCTTTGTAGATGTATAGCAATGGAGTACTGACCACACTCTGTGCCAGGTCTGGTAAACAGAACTCAGGGAGGTTAGGCTGAGCTCAGGAAGATGTGTATGAAGTCTCAGGCTTCCTTAAGACTTACAAACTTCAGCTAACTGATTTATAAAATCTTCTGCTACATGATTTTATTCTTGTGATAGTTAAGGACAATAATAGAGCACATCTCATAAGCTTTTGTGGGAATTTAAAGAGACAGTGCTAATAGAGCAGTTAACATCATAAGAGTTAATCATCTATAAATTGCACCTTGGACTTTTAGGAATAAGGGTAGTGATTTTCACTTTACATGTCCAAAAACAATATCAGGCCTTCTACATCATAAAAGTTCTAAGGTCTTAGATTTGGTTCCAAACTCCTTTATCTTGTTTCTAGAATCTTGGGACAAAAATAAAAAGTTTGGTGTTGGGTTCTTTGAAAAGGAATTTGTCTGTGTCCATAATTTTCCCAGCAGAGCTCCTTAAAACTGTGTGCAGGAGTTAGAGAGTACAATTCTTCTACTCCCATTTTCATCCTGGCAAACAAAACAAGTGTATGTTGGAAGCCTGCCTTGCAAGAATTTGACAGGAGGAGCTCATGTACTGTTTGAGTTACTAATGGGATAGCAAACAGTTCCTACCATTTACTTTGTACTTTGATAATGCCTTGGTTTGAAGGGTCACACAGGCCTTTCCAAACATTNACTGTATTTCCCCTTTCTCACATTTTAAAGGGTCAGAGAAGGTTAGCATGCCCTTTGTTTTATAGATGAGAAAACTGAGATCTGAAAAGGACAGATGAGCTTCCTACCAAGGTTACCTAACAAGCTGATGGGCTATCCAACGTGCTACTCCTTGTTGTGGACAGTCTGTTGTGGACAGAGGGAAATCCATCCAGGAAATATGGATGCTGACCTAATACTTCCAGCATACTGAATTTTATTTTTTGATACTTCTCAAACAATGCTTAAAATAATTAACACAAATGTATGTTGCAAAGCTGGCTTTCTCAGACCATAGATCAAAAAGGGGGAATGAATAACTCCAAATCTAAGAACGAAATGTATTAGCTGCAAGTAAATGTTTTTTTATATGAAGAATGAGTCAAGTGAATTGATTTGCTTCAATTTTTAAGGTGGGTGGAACAACACTGGGAAAATATGCATATAGTTAGACTGAATCTTAGTGCTTTCTGAGTACAGAGAGTGAACTCATGTGGTTAGGAATCTTTCATTTGTCTTGATTACCTCCATGGGTTCTGTACAGAGATGGGCTACTCATTTGTGAAATGGAGGCAGAAATCCTAAATAAATCATATTTTCACATACTTATTCAAATTCATGTTTCCACCCTCCAGAAGGGAGTCTTTTGCTTGCAGACCAGATTCCCCCCCACCCCATAAACTTGTATTTTCCTTTACACCCCATCCACTTTTACGCAGTGCCCAATGTTGTATCTCTAGTGCCTAAACATTGTACTCAGTACACAGTACAATTCTGTAGGGGGTCACACCATAATTATTTGATTACCAAATGAATGAATATGTTCTCCTGACAACTCCACTCTCTTAGTACCATGAAATTTGCAATTGTAATTTGTGTGTGTGCCCCTCTCATCTCCCAGAAGGATGGGTACAGACAGGATATTTTCATTTGATCATAAAGTACACTCACTATCTGCATGATGCCTAACAGAAAGATCTTAAGTAGTTTTACTTTTTATTTAATTTAGTGTGTGTGTGTGTGTGTGTGTGTGCGTGTGCAGATATGCACATGCTATGGTTTGCATGTGGAAGTCAGAAGACTATTTTGGGAAGTCAGTTCTAGCATTCTACCTTGTTGACGTAAGGTCTCTCTGGTTTCTGTTGCTGCACTGTGAATTCCAGGCTATAGTTGACCCAAGAGCTTCCAATTGATTTTCCTATCTGTGCCTCCCATATTGCTATAGAAGTGCTAGTATTTAAAATGGGTACTACTGCATCTAATTTTTAACAAGGGTTCCAGGGATCTAACACAGATTGCCAAACGTTTACAGTCAATGCATTTACCCAAGGAGCCATCTGCTTAATCTAATATTTTACAGTGGAGAAAATCAACTGGGCAGCTTCATCAATTTCAAGCAATGAAAAAGTGACAAAGCAAGTTTTNGAAAATTTTTAATTATTCAATATATATTTATTTGAGGAACAGATTAGTTTTGCTACATTCTAGATCTTTCCAGTATAAGTAGTTTACAAAGCTCAACAATGTGATTCTCATGAATCATTATGACCTTCTACATATGGCTAAATGTTACGGCATCTCCCTGTCATTTTAGGCTAATCCTCTGTAAGGACAAGTTCTAATCCATCTATCACCAAGGTTTGTGTGGGGGGGGATCTAGAATCAAATATTTGTTCCTTTCAACTATCTGCCCATCCCAATTTTCAGTAACTTACTAGATACTGTAGGTTGCTATCTAGGTTATTTCTTCTTAGCTGGCCTCTCTGTTTCCATGTTTCTTTCCCCACGAAAAAGACTAAAAGTGAAAACAAACTCAAGTCCTAATACAATAGAATAAAGGAGACTCTAAGCTGGCAGGGCAACTCTCTGTGGTCAGCTATGCCAGAGAGGGTGGATAAATTACCTTGTTTGTCTGGCCTCTCACAATATCTACTCCCTTAAGATTTAGCTTCTGACTCAGTAATGGCACAATTCGCTCAGAATTCTCCCTAAAACCATTTGTGATTCCTAAGCTTTACTTTTAAATGAATGACAAACTCAATTAACATGACTTGCAGGTTTGATAATCTGTGCTCCAGTGAGGCCTATACCCTATCCCTTGCCATATAGGTTATGCTTGTCTGTGAGGGTGGCTTTTTATTGAAAAATTCAGTTATCTAAATCCAGGGTGTGTCTTTCCTGAGTATGGAGAGTTACTTTTATGTTGAACTCCATGATATATACATAATACTTAACAAAAACTGGGTAGAGTTTCCTATCCATTCTCTTCAACCCTTCTGATGGTTTTATGGGAAAAGTCTAAGCTTTGTGCTAGTCTGCACTTGAAAATGTCATTCTCCTTGATAATTTCCCTTATTAATGAAAAAAAAACAGCAAATTCTGGGTAGGAACCTTGAGTGTATGAAGCAACAGGATTGAATTTTATCATATTACTATTGGAATAAATAAGTAATTTTATCATATTACTTACTGTTGGAATTTTATTGAGTTTTAACAGTTACCTTCTTTTAATGGCAAATGAGACTAGTTTTCTACCAAGTTGACAGAAGAAAAAAATCTCTTCAATGTAAATACAGCAACAAGCGAAAGTATATATATTTAAAGGAAACATTCTACTAACACAGGGAATATAACTATATGACAACAATTTGATGGAACATTTACACGATAGACGTTTGAGAGTGATTTCCAGTATGTTTCTTGTCCCCTAGAAAGGAGCATGTTCCATCATCTCTTTAGCCCTCAAGTTGCATGCATAAACACTTGTTTGAGGGAGGGTAAATGCTGAGCTTCCACGGTTCATGTCTTAGCATGTGTGCTTCTTCATCATTGCGATATAACACCTGAGCAAATCAGCTAGAAAGAAGAAACACTAAAACTTTAGAGTTTGGGGGGCTTTGGTGTTTATTGGCTGGGTCCATTGCTGTGGGCCTGTGGTAAGGAGAATATCACATCAGTAGGAGCATATGACAGAGGAATGTTGAGCTTGTGATGTTTGGGAATTAAAGAAAGAAAGGAAAATAGAGGGAAAGATAGACCCTTCAAAGGCAATCTCTTAGTTATATCTATTTCCTACACCCAAGTCACACTTTGTAGTTTTCATCACATCCCAACACTCTAATGATGAAGCCACCAATNTAACTGTTTATTCATTAGGTCAGGGTCCATTCACTTCCCAAACTCCCACCTTTGAACACTACACTTCAAATCAAGCCTAAAACACCTCAGTCTTTTTGGGTGAACAGTTGATATTCACAGTGTAACAGTTGAATTTGAAATATTCACTAATATCTCAAATCCTCTGTACTAGCCTATTGGCTTTTCACATATGTCATACTAATATTGGTGAACACACTTCATTCTAGTCTCAGAATATTCTACCTGTCTACCTGTGCCCTAGATAATTCTCTTCTTCTTCAGGGACATCAGCTGAGGAAATTTCCTTTCTCCTACATACTGTCTTTACTGATTTATTCCTATCAGCTATGTGTACACTGTAAAATAAAATATTTTCTATATCTTGCTCTCACACATGATTTCCTTTGTTTCCTTCTCACAAAATCTGTCTGCAGCTTTTCTCAATTTGTTTCTGGAACTCTAAGCAATCTCGTCCACACAAAACAATTTTGATCAAGGTCACTAAAAATCTTCATTTACTCAATCCACTGCTTCTTGCCAGTCAGCCCACAGTACAGTGTTTGGCACTTTGATAACCCCTGCCTGCTTTAAACAGTCTTCAGCTGACATCCAGAAAGCCATTAATGTGGCTACTTTCCTACCCCAATCTCATTTCATGGTCTATATTTGTCTCCAGTACTTGTACTAGTTGGGGGAACCCCAAGCCTCCATTTGCACAGCTTTTCTCTTTATTTAAACATAGTCTTCAATTGACCTAACTAGATGTAACGATGTAAATTCTATCTACATGCTGATAACTGCTATATTTATATCTCTAGTTCAGACTTCTATCCCAAACACCAGACATGCATATACCCTGTCTACTTAATTTCTCCATCTGGATGTTTAACAGGCATCTCAAGTTCAGTGAAGCCAAAAGGAAACTTCTAATTTCATGTATCCTTACTTAGCTTCTGTCACAAGCTTTCATGGCACAGCTCATGATAACTCTCCCCTTCTGTTGCACAGAAAAAAAAATCTTGGCATCATCCTCTTCTCTTTCTTTATGCCCTGTATCCATTCAACCCGTCAACAAATCTGAACCAGAACAGATACACAGCCTGACCAGTGTTTCATTAATGTTCTAGTATGATCATTCACGATCCAGGGTGTCTACCAGGTCCTCTCACAATTTGTACTTCCTCCTTCTGTCCTGGGTANTNNNNACATATTCTTTAAGTAACATTCCAAGTGATCCCCTCAAAATGAAAGTCAGATCACATCATCCTTCCGCTAAAAGCTTCCAGTAGCTTCTCANCTCTTTAAAATGGACTGATTGGTGCGTCCTGTGCTAGATCTCTGCTNTCTGACCTCATTTTCTAGGGCTATCCTTTTATCCAGTAACTCTATTCCCAAATACTTTTTCACCTCATCTGAATGTGTAGGCTGCTCTATTCGGAATGTCNCACCTCATCTGAATGTGTAGGCTGCTCTATTCGGAATGTCGTGTGTGTGTGTGTGTGTGTGTGTGTGTGTGTGTGTGTGTGTGTTTATCTCCCCTCTTTGAGACAATAAAATGCTTCCTGACCTACTTATAAGAATAATATGTCTGTCAAGTAGTGCTGACACATACCTTTAATCCCAGCATTTGGGAGGCAGAGGCAGTCAAATCTCTGTGAGTTCGAGGCCAGTCTGTTCTAAAAAGTGAGTTCCAGGACAGACAGAGCTGTTACACAGAGAAACTCTGTCTTGAAATGTCAAAGAACAAAAAACAAAACAAAACAAAAAGAAAATAATATGTCCCACAATTTCCATGACACAACTTATACTTTTTGTGATTTATTTTTACTTTAGCAGTTATTTTACAAATATAAACATAATATATATACACACATATACACATGTATATATATATATATATATATATATGAGAGAGAGAAACAGAGAGAGGCAGAAAATACCTTTTAACTGGTATGGTGAAGACAATGTGTATAACACACACAAAACATATGATAAGTACATTGCCTTTATTCAAGTAGCTTATTATCACTATATATATTTTTCATTGTTTTTATCTTNCCCACTAGAGTGTAAATGCCATGATAATGGGAGCTTGTCTGCTATGTTCCCAGTGTCTGAAACAGTTTCACACACAAAACAGACTCCCAATATTTATTTGTTAAATAAATAAAACAATAAGACAGATCAAACAGTCGTTCCTACCACATCTTGCATTTTTTATGTTCAGTTTATGCTTGAGTACTTCTTTTCCTGAGATTTGTAAAATTTATTCCACAGATATTTCTTGAGTACTGCAGACCCTAGCCCTTGAGCGAGGAAGCAAGAGACAGATATCCAGATGAATAAAACATATGTTGTACCAGACAGAGGGCGTTAAGTCTACAGAATAGAATTCCCCACTTCTTCAGCTGTTCAGGTTCAGCTCAGATGGAACATATGTCTTGACCTTGCAGGCATAATTAAGAATCTTTCCCACTTTATTCTCATTACTACCCAGGGGTCTTAAAAGAGGAAGCCCTTGATAAAGAGCTGACAAATATTTTTAAAATGAGAAAATTATAATTTAAATATGAACGATTGGCCATTCTGGATTCCCCATTTCAGTATGACAAAAAAAAAAAATGAACAGGAATTGGCTTAAGAAACTATAGTCTCTCCCATAGGAGCATTCTCTCTTTTCTTATACAACCTACACTCCCCTCTTTCATTTCNCTGTGGGTCTAAGAACCCTGTAAAAGTACTTTATCTCCACTACTACTTGGATCCCCAGTACCTTGCATCCCGGTTGATTTGGCAGATGTCTGTTCCTTCTTCCTCAGCTTGGAAGTTGATTGGGACAACTCATTTCTGTATCCTGAACTCTTCTTATTTACTTGATCTACAGCAAATGTTCAACACAGCTTTGCGATGAAAATAAACTCAGGCTTCTTGATCTTGTTTCCTCTAGCAGACAGGCTTCAGCTAAAGGCTACATTCAGGTGCACATACTGCCCAGAACAATGTGTAAATGCTTAAGCCTTTCTGAGAAGTAAAGGAAAAAATCAGTTAAAAACAAACATATGAAGCCCTAACACAGCATATATCACATCTGCATAACATGAATATATATTAAAATTGATGGTAATAATGAGCATGTTCATGAATTGATAAAGTATTCAAATTATTCAATGGAATCTTTGCCATCATCCCAAACATTTAGGAAATATGAGAGATACATTAGATTTGAAAACNCATCTTACAACGCCAAGTACTAAGCNATGAAAAAGAGTCACTTGTTTCCAGAAAACTGTAATTTTACTGTAAATTTGGGATATCTGAAAACTCATCAAGTCTGAAAATTTCCAATTGCTGCTATAATTCTCTGGAAACTGAGAATCATTGTCTCTTAAGAGTATTTATGAGAATTCATTAAGCATTTTGGAATTTTTAAGAAGGTACAACTTCACAAGGGAAAAGGAAAATTCTTAACCGATAGTAAATACCTAGAAAANAGTTCTGCTCTACCAAGTATTTGCATACTATCTGTGTCAAGCTGTCTCTTCTCCTACTTTCTATGTCTTTCTCTTTTACCTACCCCCTTTCTGCCCACTTTCTATGTCTTTCTCTTTTACCTACCCCCTTTCTGCCCATCGTCCATTCTTCTGTTCCTTAAAAGCATTAAATCAACCTTTCAGGGCTTCAGCAGGTTTATATTCTGTTGGATCTTGTCCTTTTGCTATTGGGACATTAACAGGATCCCACATGGGTGCTGTTGAAATACTGTGAGACCCAAACACTGCCACAGAGACCACTCTGATGTGATAGACTCTCTTACAGACAGGAAGTGATAGGATCTCATTCAGAGCTTTTTTCCATGCAACTTAACCTAGTTTTATGCCTATAACTCTGAAGGTTTGATACTGCTCACCCAACAGCAATCTGTATATTCTTAAGTCAGGNGCATTGTGATAACTAAGAAACCTTGAAAAGGGTTCAAGTTCATATTATAACTACTCCCAGGAGAATTGTCAGACATTACTCAGTATTTGAAATGTGAACCTGATTGAAATTTAAAGATGGGGGCGGATTGAATTCCAGAGGTAATCTGCATACAGACTGCAGGTTTACTCACTTCTTCCACTCCAGGAGAGCACCCTCAAACATATTTGAGAGTCTGAGGTGAGACAAAGGGCAGGGGAGAGTGTATATGCGTGCATGAGAAAAGATGAGATTGGGGAGGATAGGGAGAGGAAGTTAGTGTAACAACAATAATAGACATGTTGACTGAGTTCCGAGAAAAAGACAGGTATATGGCAAACAGCTTTCTATGCATTATCTCAGCTAACTCTTTCCAGAANCCTATCACTTAGGTATTAATATAATTTTCATTTTATTAGTGATAAAACTAAATCCTAAAACATATTTAAATAGTACAACTATTAAATGAGGGAATATAGATATAAATTCATATTTTTCCAATTTCTGGTTCTTTGGTCATAACCACAGTGAATCAACTGGTTTTTTGTAGATGCTGTTGCTTCTNTGCTTGTTTGTTTTTTTGTGTGGTTTTTGTTCATTTGGTTTTGAAAGGGGCTATCTAGATATTACAGCAAACACAAACCTGTCCCTGGTAGCCTCAAAGCCCTCCTCCAAACATCCACTGAAGTCCTTCTTCCCCTGCTTTAGTTCTGTATGACTTAAGACATAAGAAGAGATGAGTCAGCATGTGATTTTGTCCCATTACTTTAAGGGCTCAACAATGACTGGTCCATTTGCTTCTTGTAGGATGGACACANTTCAAGAAAAATGTCAATGTGTCATTAAACCCAGGAAAGCGAAAGGCTAGATGGTATTCTTAGTTTGTAGCTTTTGGAAACTAATGAAAATGGCAGTGAATTGTAAATATTATCAAGAATGCAGCCTGTTGATCACTGTTCTTGCTATATAGACACAAATAGGCACGTATTTCACAAGTTGCGTAAATATGTCCATACACAGACATATGAGCTCTAGTGTAAGTACATATTAGTGCAAATTCTATGCAGATCAGTGATAAAGGCATTAATTCCTGTTCTGTCTAGAATATAAGGAAACTTGTGAAAGGCCACAACATTTTTATGAGAGTTTAAAAGAAATAATCCCAGGGCAGTGAGGCTGTTAAAATCTGGGCAGCAGCCTGGAAGANGAAGATGGATATGAGGAAGAAGAAAGCCATGCTATTTGTGTGAAATAAGNGTGGAGGTCAGCCACATGGCAGGCAGAGGAACTTTAGAGGAAGAATAAGAAAGCCCAAAGTACTAGAGAAAGCATACGTACGCTCTTCCTAGCATCTAAAAAATAGATGAGAAGAAAAAGGAACTGTAATACCATTTAGACTCTGGACTCAGAAAGTTGAACTGACTCATAGGGACTATACTAGGAGATGGTGGTGTGGAGCAACTGTTCCCTCAGCGACAAACATTCCATCCTGCAGGGAAACTCATTAAGACTGGAAGTAACAACTCAAAATAGCTTCAGGAAGTCCCTGAGACTGATAAGATTCACTAAGTCCCTCCTTTCCCAAGAGTATATAAGAAATAAAGACAGCTGAGAGTCACTCTCAGAGAAGCCCGCCTGCCTGAAAGAAACAGAGAGCAGCCAAGCAACCTGAAAGACACACTAGCAGAACTACCTAGACGAAACTAAGACCAGTGAACTGCTTAGCCGAAGCTCTGATCAACTGAGTCACCAGCCATTGACACTATCTAACCTATTGAGCTGCCTGTAGGCTGTGTGCAGTGTGCTCCCAGTTTCCAACCTTTGTGAGATGTCATTCTTGGTGGGGTGAGCTTTGGTGAAACAGCTGTCTTGAGCTATTTCCACTCTTGTAAGTAAACGTTGTGGAATAATAATTTCTTTTTACAATGTGAAGATGTGTCACTCTGATTGTTTTTTTTTATTAAATCAATTACAAGTTGAATTTCCAATAGCTAGGCAGGATATCTAGGTACAGAGGATGCTGGGAAGAAGAAGGGCAAAGATGCTAGGAGATGCAGAGGAAACAAAGGCAGTATAGAGTACAAGTAACCAAGTGATGTAAAAGAGTGTAGATTAAAAGATATGGGCTAATTTAAGTTATAAGAGTTAGATAGAAACAAACCTAAGCTATTGGCTGAGCTTTCATAATTAGTAATAAGTCTCCACATCATTACTGGGGAGTCAACAGTTCTAATGAAAAAGCCAGACAAAAATAGCTGTTTCTGTCATTTCTTATAGTTTCAGAAGTTGCTCTCTCTGCACTTTCTGTTTACTCAAGTAGTATTTTATCCTTTTTGTGTCTNTGATGGGGATTGAAGACTAGTTACACACTTTGCCTTGTTACCAAATTCAGAAAACAACCTACATGAAGATGTAAAGTTTATAAGATTGAAAAACATAAAAGCTTAACTTGTTTATCTAAGAAGATTTAAGGTATAAAATGGTAATTTTAGGATGGTAATATAAATTTTGATTAAAAAATGGTTTAGATATAAAACTTTGGAATCATCAAAGTGAGATAGATAATATAGTAATTTCTTCAAAATTGACAGATACAAATGAACTGGACATTGTGAATGTAACTCTAACTTGATAATTATTTTTATTGTATATAATTTTACTGTATTAGAGTTAAAACCATCCCTTTTTATTTAGACAAAAAGGGAGAAATGTTGTGGGATATTTGTACACTGTGTGAAAATGTATTGCTGTGATTGGTGTAATAAAAAGCTGAATGGTCAATAGCTAGGCTGGAGGTATAGGCAAGACTTCCAGGCAGAGAAAGAACTCTGGAAAGAAGAAAAAGAAGAAGAAGAAGAAAAAGAAGAAGAAGGTGGAGTCGCCAGCCAGACCCAGAGGAAGCAACATGGATAATATGAAAAGATGAGATGAGATGAGATAATGAGCCATGCAACAGAAGGCAGATTAAAATAAACAGGTTAATTTATGTCATAAGAGCTAGTAGGACAAGCCTAAGCTAAAGC
>LZPO01108440.1:43526-58592 GCA_001675575.1 Neotoma lepida | reverse complement strand
TCCAATAGAGCCTGTAGTACATATTGAGAACTGTCTTTACTAAATATCACTGCTGTGGCATGTTATTTACCCTAGTGCCCTACCCACTACTTTATTTTTCACATTAAGGCTACACAGAAAATGTTTGTCCAGCACACTGAAATAAGGAATAAACTATAGAGGAATAAACAAATCATTACATTGCTTTGCGTGTCTGTGTGTGTATGCACACGCATTCACACTTGAGCTCAGATCATCCGGCTTGACAACAAGTGCCTTTAGCTGCTGAGCCATCTCCCCAGCCCTATAGCCGGTTTTCAAACTCTCCACTAACCTGATGCTAGCTTGAAGAATTGTGAAGATCCCAGCACTTAGGAGGCATAGGCAGGTGGATATCTGTGAGTGTGAGGGCAGCCTGGTCTACAAGTGAGTTTCAGGACAGCTAGGGCTGTAGAGAAACCCTGTCTTGAAAAAACAAACAAACACACAAACAAACAAACACACAAACAAACCAAGAATTATAAAGATACACATCCCCAGGAGACAGCTGTACCCATGAATACATAAGGAGCTTACACCTCGGGTAAGCAGGTGAGGCTCTGGCCCAGAGTCAAGTATGAACTGTACAAGTTGCTGAATTAAGGCCCCTTTAACCACATTATAGNTATGTGCTGGAGGGTTCACCTGGANTCTGACANTGAGACATCTCTCACTGGGGCAGCTGCTGTGGTCCATTCACCAAATACCCCATTTGACAGCTTCAGGTGACCNAAGCAGCGAAAGAATTTNGCGACTGTGTCATGTAACNCAAAGTCAGAGTCACTTCAGGAAAAGGCACACTTTGTGTGTTTGTTAAAAGTAAGAATTCTTTTCCACATTTTCAGATTTAAAGAACTCCAGGTAAGACTATGCTATGCTTTATATCATAGCAGAAGTCTAGCCTCTTGTTTGGCACTATTGGTATAGGCAGTGCCACCTACCAGGAAGACCTAGATTAGTGGGNGGCTGTGACCTCATGTGGCAAGATGCCACTGCCTCTACTTCCACGTTTTTGTCAAATCCTAGCTATCAANNGAATGATTTGCCATACACTCATACTNTGACACACTGTCTCACCTCAGACNCTGAAGCAATGGGGCCAGTCTCTAAGAGAGCAGCCTCCAAAACCATAANGTAAAAATGAACNCTTTCTNTTCATAAGTTGATTGTCTNAGGGTTTTCTGACAGTANAGGAAAGCTAACAGTTCACTGAAGGTGAACCANCAATACATCTCTCTCCTTTTGTCTATCTCTCTTTCTCCCNCTAGCCACAAAATGNGTAATCCACCCTTCANCTGACATGTGAGGTTTTAAAAAGCTGAAAGGTCTGAGTAGGTCTTAAGGTAGGACATGGCTGTCTGGGCAGATTCTAAAGGGATTGTGTCTACAGCAACTTGTCTTGTCCTATTAAGCTTGTGGGGAGACCTTGAAGGTTTTGGAGCAAAGAGCTCTGGCAAGTGCTTCTTTTCTTTTGAAGCATTGCTCTTGGCTCTTTATTGGGCTCTGATAGATTTTGAACATGCGGACATGAGGTGAGCATATGACCCAAACCACCCGCTATGGGTACTTTCTGTTGTTTGTATTTGTAATGGTGAGCAAGCCAAGAAGCATTAAGAGACAGGAGCCTTGCAATACCCAATAGGCCTTAAGGAACATTCTCTGTGACTAGCTACCTGCAGCAGTGTAGGTAATTAAAATTCAGCTTTCAATTAAAGGTGATTTTGCATGGTATATTGGCAGCTATACGTGCAGGAGGTAGTGGTCAGTACGTGTCTCTTATACACATCTTTACAGTCCATCATTGCAGAGGAATCACACAGCAGCAGCTTAATCACATCAAATCCTCCATCAGGAGCATAAAGAAATGAGTGTATGCACACTTAGTGTTCAGCCAGCTCCTCCTATTCTTACACACTTCAGGGCCCCCAAACCAGGGAGTGGAGCATCCTGCTTTCAGGCTGGGTCTTCTCACACTAATCAAGGTAATCAAGACAACCCCCACCCCACAGGCCAACCTGAGCTAGACAATCTTTCATGGAAATTCTCTTACAGATGATTGTAGGCTTTGTTAAGTTGACAATTAAAGCTAATGATCTTATGTCCATTTGTTAGAAACTGAAAATGTCCTCCAGCTAGGACCACAGTCCTCATTGATTCTAGCTGGAATTTGACTTTTGTACAAAGNTGGAAAACCATTAAAATTCTTATCATTTACACGTGTGAAGTGTATGNGGGCCCAGTAACTACACAGCCAATATCCATCNAGATACACAGCCCGAGGGACTCCTAGTAAGGAATTGTAGGNTCTACCTGACACAGCTTTAGCAGTAAAAATATGTTCTTGTAGAGTTGAGGTGAAGCAATTGAATTTTTCTCCAAAGATAAGTTCAACAAACATTTATTAAACCATCTTTTAGACTTGGCCAGTCCCTATGCTAGGTATTGGGACAAAGATAGCATTAAAACATNGTATCTGNCCTAAGACTTGGGGAAATGTATCTCTCCCATAGTCCTGGAACTAAANTAAAGATAANTTTCTCCAAGATCCCAGGCCAAGTCTGTGCTGCATATTANTAATATACATAATTATGCTAAGAAAGTAGCATGCTGGGAAGTTCAGAAAGCTAAATCNTCATAAACAATGTAGGGCTTGATAAATNATCAGTGAATTAATACATGTCTAAACAAGATCCCCAAATCCTNTCCCCAGCTGGCACCAGTAAAAGCCAAGAATTGGTCACAACAGACTCATGGTAANGGCCCAGCCCCTGTGATCATCCTGGCATCCCACTTGGGCATGNTTTCAAGCCCTTTCTAGTNTCAAGAGCAAGANTATTGAGGGCCGTACTCATTAGACATTGGACCAAATTGTGTACTGCCAATTTTAACTATATTCTTGANGTTTTATGTGCTTCCAGTTTCTTCCAAGCATCCGCAGTTCATTTATNAACCACAGACCTGTGCTACATCCGTACACAGNACCAGGGGTTCTCAGNGNCTGTGTTTTCCAGGGTTCCACTTCTGCATGGAACTCTATTCTTTTGTCTGTTTCTTCCAGCCAATAAGTTGGGGAGTTTTCTGTGGCATTTTGGTGGCATGGCACTGTTACTGGTGTGCCTTAATGCTGCCCTCAGGATAGAGGAACATAAAAATGGGAAGTAGGATACCCACTCTGCTATCCACTTNTCAAATTTTGACTTCCCTCTATAATCAGCCTGCATCTTTCCATCACCAGAACAATTAGGTTTTTTTCTTCTGCTTTGCATTGTCCCTGGATTTATAGTTTAGTATTTAAAGAAGGATCGGTTACATTAAAGTCCACTCTTTTTCTTTTCTTTTCTTTTGGAGACAGGGTTTCTCTGTGTAGCCCTGGCTGTCCTGGAACTCACTCTGTAGATCAGGCTGGCCTTGAACTCACAGAGATCAGCCTGCCTCTGCCTCCTGAGCACTGGGATTAAATGTGTGTGCCACCACCTCCTGGAAAACCCACTTCTTTTTAAAATTCGTTTTATTTTAAATTTTTTGAGATGGTAGTATATTTACATAATTTCCCCTTTCCTTTTCCTATCTCCAAACCCTCCCATGTATCCTCCACCCACTGCTCTCTTTCAAGTTCATGCCTTCTTCTTCATTAATTGTTGTTATATATATATATACATATATATATATATGTATGTATGTGTGTGTTTTATATATGTATACACACACAAATTCAACCTGCTCAGACCGTATAATGTTACCTGTGTGTATATGTTTCCAAGGCTGACTATTTACTATTTAGATAACCAATTGGTGTGCTCTTCCCTAGGGAAGACTATTTCTCTTACTCTCAGCATTCCTTAGTTCCCTACAGTTCTTTGTGTACAGTTGAGGCTTCATGAACTTTTCCTATACATGTTAGCATGTCTGTTGGTGTTGGCCTTGTTCAGGTCATGTTTTGGCAGTCACGTTAATGAGACTTCATGGGTGTAGTTTCTCCAATATTTCTAGAAACTTCTTGTTCCTTTGGCTCTTACAGTCTTTCTGCCTCGTCTTCCGATGTGATCCCTGAGTCTTAGAGGCAGGAGTTGTGTTGTAGATGTTCCATTTGAGACTGGGCTACACAACTCTGCATTTTGATGGGTTGTGGTTTTCTGTAATNGGTGGCATGGCACTGTTACTGGTGTGCCTTAATGCTGCCCTCAGGATAGAGGAACATAAAAATGGGAAGTAGGATACCCACTCTGCTATCCACTTTTCAAATTTTGACTTCCCTCTATAATCAGCCTGCATCTTTCCATCACCAGAACAATTAGGTTTTTTTCTTCTGCTTTGCATTGTCCCTGGATTTATAGTTTAGTATTTAAAGAAGGATCAGTTGCATTAAAGTCCATTCTTTTTCTTTTCTTTTCTTTTGGAGACAGGGTTTCTCTGTGTAGCCCTGGCTGTCCTGGAACTCACTCTGTAGACCAGGCTGGCCTCGAACTAACAGAGATCAGCCTGCCTCTGCCTCCTGAGCACTGGGATTAAATGTGTGTGCCACCACCTCCTGGAAAACCCACTTCTTTTTAAAATTTATTTTATTTTAAATTTTTTGAGATGATAGTATAATTACATGTTTTCCCCTTTCCTTTTCCTATTCCCAAACCCTCCCATGTTTCCTCTACCCACTGCTCTCTTTCAAGTTCATGCCTTCTTCTTCATTAATTGTTGCTACATACATATAGATGTGTGTGTTTTATATATGTATACACACACACAAATACAACCTGCTCAGTCCGTATAATGTTACCTGTGTGTATATGTTTCCAAGGCTGACTATTTACTATTTAGATAACCAATTGGTGTACTCTTCCCTGGGGAAGACTATTTCTCTTACTCTCAGCGTTCCTTAGTTCCCTACAGTTCTTTGTGTACGGTTGAGGCTTCATGAACTTTTCCTATACATGTTAGCATGTCTGTTGGTGTTGTCCTTGTTCAGGTCATGTTTTGGCAGTCACGTTAATGAGACTTCATGGGTGTAGTTTCTCCAATATTTCTAGAAACTTCTTGTTCCTTTGGCTCTTACAGTCTTTCTGCCTCATCTTCCGATGTGATCCCTGAGTCTTAGAGGCAGGAGTTGTGTTGTAGATGTTCCATTTGAGACTGGGCTACACAACTCTGCATTTTGATGGGTTGTGGTTTTCTGTAATGGTNTCCATCTATTGCACAGAGGTGTTTCCTTAATGAGAACTACATTTATTTGAAAACTTCATGTGCTACATTTTTATTTGTGTATACATATATGTCACATGTATCATGTACATGCAGGTTCCCATGGAGGCCAGAAAACACATCAGATTCCCCAGAGTTTGAGTTACAGGCCATTGTGAACCACCCAACATGGATGCTGGGAGATGAACTGGAGTCCCCTAGAAGAGCAGAAAGTGCTCTTAGCCATGAGATCTCTCTAGTCACAAAAGTCCACTTCTAAGTTCTAGAAAGACAGATCAAAGGATCTGTAACAGTGTTCCATTTATCTATTTGGTTATTATTTTCTACATTTCTTACATTAATATTANTTGCTCTGAAGTCCTCATTGCAGACTGCAGTGTGTGGCTCGCATCTCAGTCTGCTTCTATTCATGGCTTTATCTCTTGATTACCTGCCACTTGCCTGTTTCCTAGCTCAATTTTTATTATACCATATGCCACACACTGGGAATTTGAAATTAGTATTTCTCACTGCAGTTGCTTTGCCCTTGTCTTACCTAGGCATACAGCAAGTGGACTGACCACTTCATCCAATCAGGAGCTAAGGTACAAAAAACAGTTTTGCTATTTGCCGGTCTCTTTCGACCTCTAGTCAATCCAAACTCCTCTGGTGGGTGTTACTTCTAAGTCTTTCCATTGGGAGCCCTATGTGGTCCTTCAGTACCCCATGTTGGTAAACACTTAATGGTACCAATTGTTTCCTTAACACTGGAAGACTCCCTCTATTTCTAGTCTGTTTTTCAAAGACTCTGTCATTAAGCTTTTTGAGCCCCTAGTCAATGCAGCCTCAGAATTTAGAAAATGTCNTAAGAAAACCTGGAGGTTTGCTGGATCCCACGGGACTCCAATCTNGTGAGCCTGCTCAAAGATTCCTGCCGCTTCCTCTGCCTCTGCTCACACAGTCTGATTCTTGGACTTTGGCCACATTAACACACTTCCAGAAGAAAAGCAGCAGTAAGGGTAAGTAGGGTTATTCTCAAAGCAGCTGTGAAAAATTCCTGACCGAGCAATTTCAAAGGTGAAATAGTGATTTTGGCTCACATAGTCTCAGTCCATCACAGCAGGAAAGGAACGGAGGCGTTCATGGCAGTGGATCGTATGGCAGAGCTGCTACACATCTTGGCAGATCAGGGAGCAGAATATGGTGTGGACGGAGTTGGGAATAGTCAGGACCACTCCCACTGACCCTCTCCTCTAGTTAGCTCTCACCTGGGTTAAATGTCCCACAGCCTCCCCAAGTTCTTAAACACAAGAACCTGTGGCGACATTTCACACTCAAACCACAACCAAGGGCTCACTTCCATTCAGTCTTTCTCCACACCTTGACCCCTGTTATCACTTTAGGTGTCATTTTACTAATGATTTCTTTTTTAAAAAATAATAATATAGGGCTGGTGAGATGGCTCAGCTGGTAAAGGCACTTGCCACCAAGCCTGAGGACCTGAGTTTGATCCCAAGAGTCCACATGGTGGAAGGAGAGGATCAACTCCTTCAAGTTGTCTTCTGACTTCTCCACATATCACACACACACACACACACACACACACACACCTGTCTCTTATACACATCTAGATGTGTATAAGAGACAGGAGGTAGGGGTGGCCAGTGACGTGGCTTAGTGAGTAAAGGAACCTCACAGCAAGGCTTATGATCTGAGTTCAACCCTCCAGACCCACATGGTGGATGGGGAGAGCCAGCACCCACGAGTTGTCCTCTGACTTCTATACATGTGCTGTGGCATGACTGTTCCTCACACAGACACATAATAAACACATGAAAAGTATGTGGCTTTTGGTACAGAGTCANCTTTCATCAGCATTGTCAATGGCAGTCTCAGCTTGCCACAAATTAGAGTCTGTCCATGAGAAAAGGTAAGATACACAAACAAAACAATAGAAAACCCTCACTAGACCAATCATGAAAATCTACCGTGAAATGGACAGTTACGGTTCACTCTCACATCTATATTTACTCTGGATAGCCAAACCAGGGAAGTAAAAAGCAGAGAGGGAAATGAANANNAAGNGGNGAGGATGACAGGGCAGGAATTGATACCCCACCAACATGTCTGATCAAATGCAACAATAAAGCCTCATGTTTTGGTTATAAAGGTGAGCTGGAGTCTACTGGGACAGATAACGTCTCTGGAAAGAAGTGGGCTGCGCATCCTTGGGTCCGTTCTTCCAGACCTCTGCCTCTGCNAGGAAGAGGGAAACAGACCCTTCTCAGAGGGTCTCCCTAGGCTGTGACTACTGATGATGGAGGCATCGAGTACATGCTGGACTCTGCTCTGTGTCCTGTCGTGGTCCAGGCACTGAAGATACTAGAATAAAAGGAAATAAATTTTTATCCCAGTTTCTCATCCCAGCCTTTTTTGGCGGGGGGTGGGAGGGCTGGAGCTGGGGGAGGTGAGAAGGTAGGGTCTTGCTATATAGCTGAAGCTGGACTTGAACTCAAAATCCTCTCACCCCAGCCTCCGGAGTGTTTGAATTGACAGGTATGCCCCACAACAACTGGCTTTTCTGCATTTTTGAGGGTCTGTCAGCTGCCGAGGGAAACATCTTGACAATACATTCAGTGATGTGCCTTAAAAGTTCTCCCTGCCTGTGCTTTCTGCCAACTCCATATTTCTTCAGTTAGTGCTGACCGGGTGGAAAGTGGCAAGCAATAGAATGAGGAAGTTTGGTACTTCTTGTGGTTGGAAAAATGACCTCCCTGGCCACTGTCCTCTGCTAAGGACATTAATATCATTCTCAGGGCTTTGCTGCTGTGATGGAAGTCGGACAAATATTTTATGGGGATTATTGTATCAAGTGGGTCCAATCGGGCCTGGGTTCCTTTTTGATAAGGTAAATGGAGGGGTGGCCGTGTAACAGCCTCCAAACGGTGATGAACCATGTGTCTGAATAAAATGTTAACATTGCTGGCATGCAGAGATTATTGCAATGTAAATTTTATCTTCAGAAACAGTCCCACTAGTGTAGCTTTTAAAACACTGAGTTCTACTTGCAATTATTGCCCAAGACTTGGAAATTCAGTTTCTTTCCCTGGAGTAGTTTAACTATCAGAANGGTTGCTTCCTTTATCTGCCCATCCCAAATTACACAGTNGCTTTAATCCTTTCAAAATTAGTGGATTTCCACCATGGGATTTAGCCAGAGGATATTTTCCAGTTCTGCTGATACCAACACTTAAAGTGATTATGTATAATCTATTTTCATNCCTCTATTTCATCTTAGAAAATACCGTTTTCCCAATTTCTCTCTCTTCAGTAGAAAAAAGATCAGGACTGGGTGAGCTATCGTCAGTTGGCTCCGTGCCATTGGCTGGGGGTAAATAGTTTTCAGAATTGTTGCTGAGGTCTTTTTTTTCTTTCCAAAATCCTACTACATCCTTGCCAGAATTTGTCACAAGTCAAAGAAGGGCAGGGGTTAGGCCGCTATAAGAAGTTTGGGATAACTCAGGGTATTTGGAGATACAGTCAGGGTGTTTGCACTAATTCAGCCTCTCTGAACGTATCTGTTCATTGTGATAGGCAGGGGAGAGATGAGCAGTGGCATTTTGTTCTTCCTAAATTGTTTCAATGGCATGAGGTGGTGGAAGTCGGCTCAGTTAGATTGTATGGGCTAAAGGCTAAGCTCTCCTCACAAAAGGAGACACTGTACAGTTGAGTCTACTTAACCTTGGTAAAGCTGGACCGCTTATTGTGCTCAGGTTCCAACTTCCTTTACCTCTGATTCCCGGCTTTATGTAAAGCATAGAGCTGAAGGACACACATTTTTGGTGGGTATAAAATAATTTAGATATGATCCTGAATGGCTATTTCTAAGAATAAGTTATATATAACTTATATATATGTATATATATATAAGTTATATATAACACACACATATGTGTGTGTGTGTGTGTGTGTGTGTGTGTGTGTGTGTGTGTGTGCTACGATAGAATTTGTAAGACTGGGTAATTTATAATAAACATACATTTATTGACTCAAAGTTCTGGAGACAGTGAAGTTCAAAACCAAGGTAGCTGCCTTTGGCAAGAGTCTCTCTCTTTCTCTGTCTGTCTCTCTCTCTCTGTGTTTCTCTCTATCTCTGTCTGCCTGTCTCTCTCTGTCTCTGTGTATGTGTGTGTATGTTTGTGGAGGGCATATCTGCTGTGTGTGCACCTATATGAGGTGGGGGAGGTGTGTACCTGTGAGTACACAGGTGGAGGCCAGAAGCAGATGCTGACCCTGTCACTCTCTGCCTTAGTCCCTTGAGTCAGGGCCCCTCTTTGTGCTTGGGGTTCTGACTAGACATGCTGGCCAGCAGAGCCCAGCAATCTTCTTTTCCCTGTCCCCACAGTGCTAGGAATACAAGAATGTGCAGCCAAAGCTGGATTTTTACATGACGTTGGGGATCAAATCCAGGTCCCCAACTTCTTGCTGGATCACACATGGCAGAAGGCAGAGGGGCAAAAGTATAAGAGAGCAATCCCCTCCTAGGATTGTTTTACAATGGATTTAGTTTATTCACAAGGCTGGAACCCTTGTGATCTGTATATCATCTAGGACATGCCACATCCCTGGGAATGACATTCCAAGGAATGAATTTGGGAGGTAACAAAAACAGTCAAGTCATAACAAAATTCTCAGTATGCACACTTTTTAGAAAGTATTTGTCAAAAATAATCTTTAGTCACTTTAGTCTTTGTAATGTGACAAGTTGAGCCCAGAATATTCATCCTTAGCAAGCAGAGCCATGTCCTTCCTGAGAAGGGTCATCTGCTAGGGCAGCATCTGTGAAAACCCCTTGGTTCTTGTNGGTCACGATGTTTGTATTCTCTGCCTGTTCAGAAATGAAGGAGAAACATAGACACACCTAAAAGAGAAACAAAGTAGCTCCACTTAGTTGGGCAAGAACAACTTCTAAGGTAAAATAATTGTAGGGAAATCCTAAGATAAACAATTCCCTGAGCTCACACCTACGGGGATTATTTACCTGCTGTCCCTGTCCACAGTGAAGAGACATTGTTGAAACCATTAAGATCTGAGAAAGACAAAGCTTTGGAAATGGGGCAAGGTGGATACATTCTTCTCCTCATTAATAGTGGTGTTCTCCTGGTTTGCTTGCGGGGGGGAGGTATATAATAATTTTATTGATGTTCAGACATTGCAAATTTAACATTGTTGCATGGTTGGTTTGTTGTACTTCTTTAAGGAGTGTTAGGTATTTTCTGATAGGCACCTAAGCTTTTCTCTCACTAATTTGATCCTTTTGACAATCATGTTTTTTGATTTTTAAGGTCATCTAGAAATAAAAAACATGATGGAATGAACAGAAAAGGACACTAAACAGCTATTATGAATCTTTTGTGTTTGTTGAAGTAAGTAAAATTATCAACACAATGAAGAAGGAAATGAAAGAATAACTGAATGGGTTTTAAGTAATGAAGATACACCAGCTGAAATAGAGCTGCAGAGTAGGTATAAGAGAGGATTATATACTGGACGTGGAAAGGCCAGCGAACTTGAAGTTACAGGTCCACAGACAACCTAGCATGAAAGAGAAGACACCCTTGAGAAAATGAGCAGTGCACCCATAAGCTGTGGGAACACATTAAAGAGTCAAGCATATGTGTAATTGGGATCCCAGGACAGTGAGTTGGAGCAAAAAGTTTATTATGGGAAACATCAGCCAAAAATTTGTCTAATNTGACAGAAACCTTAAACCCACAGATCTGAGAGGCTCAATGAATTCCAAACATGAGAAACATTTTTAAAAAATCAAAGCATGTCATAATCTGATGCTGAAGACTGGTGATGACACAGGAAAATCTCCAACAGCATCTTCACTCTCTTTCTGGTTCAGTGAGCAAATAGTTTGGTGGTGAATACTTCATTCTAACAGAAAGGAAAGACTGTAAGAGCCAAAGGACCAGGGTATTTTATGTGAGATAGTGTCTTCTATATATAAGATGCAGGGAAGCTGCATCTATGAAATCATGACAATTTGGTCACCTAAACAAGACCTGAAATGTGGCAACACTAACTGACAAGCCAACATGAATGGGAGAAATCTCACAAGGTCTCACTCTTAGATAAAGAGTGGCAGGCAATTAATGGCTGCTAAGAGAGTGAGGATCAGTCTTCTCCAGGGGTGAGCCCACTGATAGGTTATCTAATATCAAGGGGTCAGTCCTAAATGCATACACACATGAGTGATATCAAATGGACCCAACAGGCTACACACCACACACACACACACACACACACACACACACACACACAAAGAATGAATTTGAGAAGGAGGAGGGAGGGGGAAATTTGCATAAATACAGTATTCACATATGAAATTCTAAAAAAAACCAACCAAACAAAAACCCAACTTTTAAAAGAAAAAAGGATGGAAAAGCCAAAATTAAAATGAACAAAACAAAAAACCCCAATGGTTCTTACATCTGTCAAGGATGTAGAGTCAAAGACAAAACAAGTTAGAGACAGGTATTGAGAGAGAGAGTTGCCATTTCCAGAGCAGAAACCAACCAGAAGAAATCTCTACAGGACTCAGCCAAAGGGGAGAGAACCTGAACTGCATGTGGACAAATGGCTGGAAGCTCAGGGTAGAGGAACCTGAGAGTTGAATGACTTCAGGGACCATAAGTCATAAAGCCAGTCATGCCCAAAGAGTGAGCCACAGATTTACTTTCATGAGTTTTATCTTANGGAAACTTTCTTGGTTTTCATGGTGAATTGCTGTGGAATAGTCCTTCTGTATACTGTGAATATGTATTACTCTCATTGGTTAATAAAAAGCTGGCAGGCCAGTAGCCAGGCAGGAAGTATANGTGGGACAGCTAGACACAGAGGACTCTAGGAAGAAGAAGGGTGGAGTTAGGAGAGACACCCGCCAGCTGCTGAGGAAGCAGGATGTATATAAAATGAGGTAACAAGCCATGAGTCATGTGATACAGCATAAATAGAAATATGGGTTAATTTAAGTGTAATAGTTAGCTAGTAACNAGCCTGATCTATCAGTGGAGTATTTATAAGTAATATTAAGCCTCTNAGTGATTATTTGGGAACTGGTGGGTAGGAGAGAAATGTCTGACTACATATGGCACCCAACGTGGAGTGCCAGATGAAACATTAATCTAATTAATCTTTATCAATAAAAATTTGGAAGTCAGATATGGNGTAAGAACTTGAAAGATCAGAGAAGAGGNAGCAGCCACCAGTTGCCTCCTACCTCTACCATTCCTCTGTCCAAAGGGACCCAAGATCCTCTCTCCACTCTACCTTACTACTTCCTGTCTCCTCTCTTTCTACAGTCTTCCAAACCTCTATGGTTAATTTAGGTTAACTAGTGGCTAGCTCTGCCCTCTGACTCCAAGCAAGCTTTATTTGTCAGAACACAATCAAAATATCACACAACAGTGAATAGTCCATAGAAATTCCCACATGCTTCCTGCAAAGAAGACGAATCAGTCAAAGCATTCTGTTCTTACTGAAAATGTCTGCCCTGGAGAGAAACCATTCAGTAGCACATAACCTATTGTGGTTTTATCAGAAACTAAGTCACGTAGGGCAGGGGAAATACCAGCCCTGGCCTGTGTTAGTCATGTTCTCCCACCTGAGAGAAAAACACCTCAAAAGCCCTTCTGAGATGCAAACCCAAAGGCACCGAGGACTGAGAAGCCATGAAGTACAGGACTCTTTGTCTCCTCACAGCTTGTCAACATGACTGAGGCACGCTTGCCTGAGTTTCTATTGCCTAGCACAGCATATCTGGCTTTCAATTACAAGCGTACAAAGTGTAATAAAAGTAAAAACAAAAGGGTAGTTTGAAGAAACAGAGNGAAAACCAAAAGTTAGATATACAGGGATGCTGGGATTGCCAGACTGGGGAGTNTAAAACAATTGTGATTAATGCACTAAGAGTTCTGATGGAAGAAATTGGCAACATGGAAGAACATATGCTTGGTGTAAAGCAGGGAAATGGAAATTCTAAGAAAGAATAAAAAATTCTAGAAATAAAAATGCTGCAACAAAAACAAAGAATGTGTTTGGTGGGCTCATTAGTATACTGGAGAGATCGGAGGAAAGGGTTTCTGGGCTTTAGGAAATAGCACTAGAAACTTCCAGAACATAAGAATCCTAAAAAATTTGGGACAAAATATCCAAGAATTGTGGTTCCATGCCAAGCAGTAGCATGTGCANAATAGAAGTAAGAGAAGAAGAAAGAGAAAAGAAATAGTTGAGGAAATAGTTGAAGCAGTTATGACTGAGAATGTCCTCAAGTTTATTCCTAATATCAAACCACAGAAGCTCNGAGGATGACAAGCAGAATAAATGCAAATAAATAAAAAGGAGGGGAAAATAAATGAATGATGCTTAGGTATACCGTATTCAAACTACAAACAAACAATCTCTAGAAAGAAACAAGAGGATAAAAATATCATACCTATAAAAAAAGCAANAATTAAAATTGCATCTGACTTCCCAGGAAGCAGGAAAACAAGAAGAGATTAGAGTATTTGAAATATTNAAAAGTTTTTAAGAGAAAAGAAAACATACACTTCANAATAATCGTGAGACTTTTGTTCTCTTGAAATATTNGTCTTCTAAACTATGCTAGACAGTTTGGCCACTNTAACAAATTGCCAGAGACTGGTTAACACAAACAAGACAACTCTATTTTTCACCATTCTTGATACAGAAAGAGCAAGAAAAGAGTTCTCCATTGTTGACTTCTAGGGAGGGATTTCTTCCAGATTGCTGCTGACTGGAGCCTTGCATGGTAGAAATGGGGTCATTTAGCTATCTGGGCTCTTCCTATAAAGGCAGGAATTAAATTTCCGAGATCTCCACCTTAAGTACCTAATTACCTGCTAAAGTCACCATCATATTGGGGTCAGGATTTCAACATATAACTTGGGAGAGTGAAAGACAAACATTCAGACCACGACCAAAAGTGAAGGGAAATAAGGACTACCTCAGACAAATAAAAGTTAGAGGGAATTTTTACCAGAAGACATTCCTTAAAAGGAGTAGGGTTTTTGTTGTTGTTGTTTATTTGTTTTTTCGTTTTCTGTTTGTTTGTTTTTTAAGCTTCAGAGAAAGAGAAGGTGAGACAGCTGGGAGCTGAGATCTGTGTAAAGTAAGAAATAACACTCATGAATGAATATGTGAAGATAAAAAACACCCAGAATAAAAATGCATGTTGTACACAGAGAAATGAAGGTGACCACGGGGATAGATTTCCAGAGGACACAANTGAATGACTTCTCTAAAGCGTGTGTGTACAGAAAGCAGAGTGAGAGNGCTGTCACTGCAAAGCTCTGAACACATGCAAATATCATTATAATGTGATGACAAAACAGTTTTAGATAACCAAGGAAATAAACGGCAGAGTTGCTGCCTCTGCCCTGGTGACCAGTGCTGAAGTTCTTCACCCAAAGTGAAACGGCTTCTGATGACATTTGAAACTATTTACACACACACACACACACACACACACACACATACACCACGCAATAATGAGGTTAGCTGGGAATGGTAACTTTGTGATCAAATAAAATAAATGCCCTTTTAAATTTTCTTGCCTCAAAAATATAATTGACTATGGGGCTGGAGAAATGGTTCAGAGGTTAAGAGCACTGGCTGCTCTTCCAGAGGTCCTGAGTTAAATTCCCAGTAACTCACAACCATCTATAATGAGATCTGGTGCCCTCTCTGGTGTGCAGGCATACATGCAGGGAGAACACTATATACATAAATAAATAAATCTTTAAGAAAATCTATTAAAAAAAGAAAATATACTTGACTTTAAAACAA
>LZPO01108440.1:0-14825 GCA_001675575.1 Neotoma lepida | reverse complement strand
TCACACTCTCACTTCACCTTCTCTTTGGAATACAAATATAAATTTAAATGGTCAGACTGTTCATGGGTTTTGAGCAAGTTCGTTTGGCCCTTAACCACCTTTCAAAGGGGAAATTTGTTTTGTTGTGTTTTTTAAATACGTTTAATTTGACATGTTCTCTGGAGCATTTAGAAAAAAATCATTTGAGTAGAATTCAGTATATTTATAAGACTTTTAAAAATTAAATATCACGGAGATGAAAAGGAAGGCCACAAAAAACAAGGACTGTTTGCATTAAAATGATGTTTCCGACGCTGCCAAATTTCGTTCCAGAGGTTAATAGCCTTCTGTTTCAAAACAGGAAAGAGGCTGAATCATAGGGAGTCACCTACACACAGGCTTTGCTCGATAATTGTCCAACTGACAGTTCCGAGAGCTCAATAAGCCCTCCTCCCCGGTTTCTGAGTACTCAACTCATTATGTTTTAAACATTAAAAAAAAAGTTCACACTGAGATTTTCAGATTTTTTTTTAATATGTGGTTTACCTTTTTAAGCACTTGGCCAAGAGGTTTTGTAAAAAATATCTTAACAGTTACATCTTATGCTTTAATTATTCTCATTTTTGATCTAGCTCTAGATCTTGAAGGAAAGAGTCTGCTTTTGATGTGGCTACCTGCTTTAGAAAAAAAAAAGCTTTTCAACTCATAGACTTAAAAATCTATTCGGTCATGAACAGCTTGGGTGGAGAAAGAAAAGAAAGTGTCGACTGACTTACAGGCTTTGTTTTCCTCAGAAGCTGGTTGGTAACTGTTGGAAAACGTCTGGAGTATCTCCTGTCTTCCTGGTGGGAAAGGGCTGACAAAGGCTCAAAGTTGCCCCTGGGGACACCCATGTGGCCACAGCCCAGACAGTATTCTCCATATCCTTCCCTAGTAAATTATATGAGGATGGACTTGGCTCTCTAGAAACTCTGTGGGAGGTGAGGACTAGGGCTGTCTCTTATACACATCTAGATGTGTATAAGAGACAGGGTTTATACAGTGGCTGACCGGGTGGATGTAACTGAAATATGAGTAAACAGATTGTTCCAGAGAAGGAGGAACTGTCCCAAGAACAGGAAGGACAGAGCTACCCCTGTCTCTTATACACATCTAGATGTGTATAAGAGACCTTATTTGAGGAGAGTGAGGGACACAGCAGAATTGCCCCTGCCCCTTTTTTCTTTCATTGTTTGGAGTTAACCTTGGTGGTAGCAGTGGAGAGATATACCTCAGTACTGCGGGTTTATACAGTGGCTGACCGNGTGGATGTAACTGAAATATGAGTAAACAGATTGTTCCAGAGAAGGAGGAACTGTCCCAAGAACAGGAAGGACAGAGCTACCCTGGGATCACAATAAACAGGCAGAGAGACGTGGAGGGGAAAGAGAGAGGAAGGGAGGGAGGGAGAGAGAGAGGGAGAGAGACTCTAAGGAATTATTAACTCAATGTCCTGAGAGTAGAACAGACAGGACAGTTTCTTTTTTCTCCCGAGATGAAACGACTGAAAACCCAGCAAGTCATGAGATGTCGCCGAGGCTAGGGCAGCAATAATATTGCAGCAACAGTCACCTGGGGGCTTACTGCTTTCCAGACACTGTTCTGAATGCCTTGTGTACATAAACTCATTTAATCTTCACGATGACCCTATAAAGACAGAGCAATCTCGACTCCCACTTTATGGACACGGAGACTCGGATCCAGAGAGGTAATGAGCCCCAGGAGTAGTAAGCGGTGGAACAGCACTGTTGCCGAAACAGCCTGAGGCTAGGATCTCCACTCAGTGACTGAACGTTGAATAGTAAGGAAAAGTGAAGTGAGCACTAAGTGGAAATTAAAACGCTGTGCCTGAGGTCTGAATGGCTGGGGTGCAGTGGAGGAGAGGAGCCCCATGTGACAAGAGCTGGAGGAGACAACGGGACAACGGAAGAGACTTTTGTCTCTATGATTTTAGGGCCAGAACCACCGGTGAGTCATGATCGCCACCAGATGAATTTGGACCCGCTAAGGACGAGAGATGGACAGTAGGAATTTAGTAAAAGNAGTTCCTGTTGGATTGACTCCAGTTCATCCCTAGGACAGCTCCATTGAGTGACTGGGAAGTGTGTACTCAGCTGTTGGATGGGAATCTCCCAGGGCTGCAGATGTTAGGGTCTGAGAGAAGCCCCCAGAAAGACCAACAGTTACGTATACAATTTAGCAAGAATGTTTATTGTTTCCAACAGTTGGGGTGGCAAATAGCGACTCCAAAGGGAGGTGGAAAGCTCCTTTTCAGCAGAGTTAGGGGAATTCCAAAAAGAAGGGATTAATCTGGTGCTGATTGGTGGAGGAAAGATTAGTCTGGGGGCTGATTGGTGGGAGGCTGAAGGGGTTAGGGGCCCGTTGGTGGTGGTGGTGGGTCTAGTGTCTAGGAGCTTGTTGATGAGAGGGTAGGGAAAGCTATCTTCAGCTAGCAGAAGTCTGGGGGGCATCTGCTGAGCCAGCAGGACGGACTTTGGGGAGGCCTGGTCCTTGGCAAGGCTGTTAGAAACCTGTCATGGCTCTGGTCTGGCTCCCCAGTCCTCTCAGCAGGGGGAGCCAGGAGATGAGCAGGTATGTGGTTGACACAGGTGATGGGTACCAGAGGGTAGACGTGCCTGCCTGATCTCTGATCTGAGAGAGAAACTCAATAGTGACATCGTGGCAAGAAAAGCTGCAGTTCAGAACACAGTCTCTATTGTGACCAGCAGAAGGGGTTATCTAATTGTTAATATTGAATGTCACCTTGACAGAATTTAGAATCTCCTAGGGAAAAAAATACCTCTTGTCCTGTCAGCGAGGATGTTTCTGGAAGGGCTGGGGTCCTGAACTGAATGAAAAGGATGAAAGCAAGCACCGTCATTCATCTCCCACAGACATGTCTTCTCTGCCATGATGGATCTTACCCCTTTGAACAGCAAGCCAGAGCAAGCCAGAGCAAACCAGTCTTTTCTCCCTAAATTGCTTTGGGTCAGATATTTGGTCTTAGAAACTAGACAGTAATACAGGTTATAATCTGCATTAACTAATACTAATCATTACTGTTTTGTTTGTTTTGTTTTGTTTTGTTTTGTTTTTTACCTCTTCCTCCTAGACTGGGACACTGGACTTGGAGAGGCTCATCAACCAGTTCCCAGCTCTGCAGCTGGCAAATGACAGAGCCAGGATGAATGATGCATGGCTGTGCCTATAGTCCCACTGGTTCATCCACAGATACCACAGCAGGTCCCTGGCTGCTCTGCTTGGGTCAAATTCTACAGCATCTTCTGTAATTATGCTTGGAGCATTTCAGTGTCCACACTTCAGTTAAAGTTATTTTAGGTTTCACTAATGAACCTGGGTGTGATTAAAATTATCAGGACTTTTAGGAGGGTGGCAAACATGACTCATTTCTCACTTCCATGTACGATGGTAGAAGTGATACTTTGGGACTTTTGAGTGAAGTCATAGGTGCAAAAATCAGAGTTGCTGGCTCACAGCCAAAGAACCTCATCATGCCTACCCTGAACCAGCAAGTCCACAGCCCACCCCCTACTCCCAGAGGAGACACANGGGCCTAGTAAACTTAGTTTCACTGACACTGTGTGCTCTAGCTGACAGTTAAAGAATGCTAGGATCTTTGGGACACAACAAAAGCAACAGCTACACGCTACTAAATACTGTCTTCATGCCTAGTACTTGAACTGTCCATTGAACTGGTATGCCAAGCTTATGAAATAGGGACTTTGTCTACTCCATTCAAAAGACAAGAAGGCTAATGCTTTGGGATGAGTTCACTCATCAAGCATAAAAGGATGATCGCTTAGAAATTCTTTTTTTTTTTTTTTAACTTTGATTACATTGCATTACAGACATCTGTCACAGTGGATTGAGTTGGAATCAGACCTGCTGTCTGTGGTCTGTCTCCTTTCTTCAGCCTTTGAACCTTGATCTCTGGGGCCGTGGGACTGGTGGTGACAAAGTGGCTCATGCAACCTCAGGAGGAAGGAAGCAGCATATCATTTCCCCAAGTTGAGCCTCCCACTTCCTCACTTCCAAATGAAGCTGGAAGAACTCCTGGGTTTGGACTAGGACTAAGGATCCTGGGATCTGAGCTACAGAGGAGACTTTAGAGGCTATATGATTTGAAGTCTAGTCAGTGGGCTCCCACTGGGAATGAAATATGTTTTTAAATGCTGCGATCTAGGTAATTGGGTGGAACCTGCAGGATCTTCTGTATCGGGAAAAGTCTTTGTATACTGGAACTAGACCAGCAGGAATATTAAGCCAGATGGAATTATCCTCCTGGGGCAAAACTGTGGCCTAGAGTATGGGATTCATTCAAAAATACGTGCCTCTGCAACTTGCCTGGAGTCAGGCAGGCAGTCTCCTCTCCAAATGGTAGGGGAGAGAATGTATAAGAGAGTTGTTCCTCGGAGACAAATATTTTAATATGCTGTGATTTTCATCTTATTCATTTCACAGCTGAGGTCAATGAGACTTGGGACTTGCTCAAAGTCAGTTCTTGAAAGACAAGGTGGGATGTGACTCCAAGTTTCTTCACTCCCTCCTCCAATTCTCTAGCTGCTTACACACAACAGTTCAAGCATGCCTTTGAGCGCTTGAGATTCTTGTCTAGTTCATGGACAGTTGAGCCAACCTCTCCTATGATCTTCCTTCTCAGGAGAGAAAGTGCTCTCCAGGCTGCCACACAGTCCGAAGGGTCTCATGGGTGAACCTGCTTCCATGAGAACAAAACAAAGCTCTCATATTACAAATCTTTTGAAAATATCTGTGGCCACAGCCATGCCTTGGAGAGCAGAGTTTAATGAATATAACAAAGATTTTCACATCATCCAAGATGCTATCCTTCCTCCAGCTTCAGGAGATCTCTGCGGGCAACTTATGAGACACAACCTACTTTGACACTAAAATTGTCGCTTGATCTTTTATGCTTACAAAAGTAAGTGGAACAACTGGTTAATTGAGGAGTTTGGATTGTTGAATTCTGAATAGTTAAGAGTTCTTTTTCACATTCTATAGGTTGTTCTATCTTTGTCCTACCAGCCACATGAAATAAGTTGAGAATATTTACTGTCATAGAAACTTCTTAGTATTTATTTTAAAAAGTTGTATACTCCCCGGGGCTTAGAGCATGTCCATTGAAAATCAAACAGGAAGAAGATAAGCCAACAAACCTCTAAATGACTGTCACTTGGCCTAGAGTATGAATTTACCCAATCCTTTCAGCTCCATCGGGTCCAGAGAGGCAGAACAAAGATTTGACCTCCATCCTAGGTCTGTTGCAGTACCAACAGGGCGAGCTGGTTGGTGCTTGGCACTCTTTCAGGTTCTCAAGTTATCAACTGGACAGCTGTTGTGGTGGGAGGAATCAGACACCTGTCTTCCCTCTGAGGCAATTGGGTTTCTCAATCAGCACAAAAGGTACTGGCTTGGCTGCCTGGATCATCATTTTCTGAACCCAGTGATTGCTTCATAAGTCAGAGCTTTTGTCTTCCTTCCTTTAATCAAGCAGAACAGCAACAATTGTGTGTGTTCCTAATATAATCACTTTTCTTGTGGGGCCTCTGGAAACAGCTCTCCTCACAGGGTCGCTTTTTTCCAGGCTTGTTTTTAGGGAAGAAACCAAGACCTCTTCCAGCTAAGTTACATAAAGGGGAAATGATGAGGTTTATGATGCAGCAATGATGAAGGTCACAAAGTTCCTGGGAGTTCCAGGACAGACAGCACTGTAGAGGCAGGTCATCTCCAACTAGAACAGAAGGACTCAAGGCGGTGGCGTGGAGTGGGAGCTGTTGGCAACCATTTGCCAGAGATGTTGGAGGGCCTAAGGCACATGCACCAGCACTGAGGTGAAATGCCTACCTTGTCTGCCACTGTCTCTTTACTACCAAAGTCAGCGATTTCTCAGGCTGGTCCACTGCCCCAGTTAGTTCTTAAGTTCAAAGTTTACTTCATGACCATTCATAAATAATTTTGCTTGCCAATAGTAAATTTGTTTATTCATGATTGCACCCTTGACTCTAACAGTGTGTGTTGGTTCCTTCCCTTGCTGCTGTGACCAAGTTTCTGACAAGATGCAACTTAGGGAGAAAGGGTTTAGTCTGGCTCTTGGTTTGAAGGGACACAGTCTGTCATGATGAGGAAGGCATGGCAGTGAGTGGCTCCATAACAGCAGGAGATGTCAGCTGNATTTNAGCAGACCGGGACACAGAAACAGGGCAGGAAGCAAGCCAGGTGTTAAACCTCAAGACCCCAGCAATGCACTTGGTCTACTAGACGACCCCTCCCCCCAATAAAGGTTCCACAATCTCTGAAAACAGTACCACCAGGTAAGGACCAAGTAGTCAAACATGTGAACCTATGGGACCCAATTTACACTTATNACACAGTCCAGTATTTAGTTTTCAATTCAGAGACAAAACCATGGGTAACATGACTATTTCAACATTAAATGAAAGAGGAAAAACTCACTGTTTTCTGGCCTGTTCTGCAGCAAACCATGCTCTAGGGGGCAAAGCAACGTACCTCATCCCATGCTGGGCTCATATGCATGCACACACTGGGGTGCCCAGAGAAGATGTGAAACTGTCCTGGATGGTCACTCTTCTGAAATTTCTTTTTTTGGAAACTTAAAACCAAGGACCAGGCTGTGCAGAAGCTCATGCTTCTTCAATAGAAATGCCAACAGAGGCACTATTGTTCCCCTCAGGTGACAAATGCCACAGACCCTAGCCAGCCAACCTCTCCCGAAACACAGCTGTTTCTGCAGCACCAATGAGAAGGATGCTTTGTTTTAGTTATCACTTTTGGGTTTTTTGGAAAGATGCTTCTTAACACTGCATTTTCTGGGTGACCTTTCCAGAACTGCCTGCATGTGTGCCTGCCGACAGTCATGGGGTTGCTCTGGAAAGGTCATCTNGACTACACTGCCTTCTTCACAAAAAGAAAAGGAGCTGCCGGGATTCCAGGGGTGTAGTACAACTAGGAGCAAGGTCATCAGGTCCACACCAAGGTCATCAGGGCCACACCCTGTATCAGGGCCACTACCCATAGCTGTCCTCTTCCATTTGCTTTGGTCTCCCCCATGTTACCACGGCCCAGAAGGACCCAGCTGACTGAAGTGCCACCCTGCAGCTTCCCCCATTGCCCACTTCCTCATAACAGGCCCCNTTTGAGCAGAAGCAGCACATCTTCCAAGCACCCTGAAATAAGCCAGGATACAGCGCCACTCCTTTGAATCCAAGGCTATGTAATTGGGGCTATGAGCCTCTACCGAAGGGGCAGTGNATCCATGAGTTAACCTGTCAAACAACACCTGTTATTATATTTTTAAACGAAGCAGTGGGGAAACTAGGTCAGAATTAACGTATTCTTCATCACCACAGAGCAGTCTGATGTCCCTTTATCTCCAATCTCACNCTGGCAATTCAGAAGTGGGTTTTAAAGGAGCAGTACCCAGATTCAGGTTGCTAAGAGAAAAGCTGCTGCTGTGATTGATTGTGTGAGGGGTACATTTCTTGCCCCCTCTGGTCCACTCCCAGCAAAGTCAGACTGTTTATTTTCCTTCTGTGTGAAGTACTTGGGGNTGTAGCTTTAGAGGTCACGTGGGTGAGTGGGGTGAGCAGGAAGCTGCAGCGGTCCACAGCGTGGGCTGTGTGAGGTGTGAGGGATTGCAGGAGAGGTGTGAAGTTGTACTGAATCATGTCAGCTGTTGACTGGGGATTCACAACAAACAGCTGCACCAACAAACCACTGCGGGGACTTTGGGGAAGCAGGTGGTGGGGACGTGGGGGACAGCCTGCCCCAACCTGCCTCCATTAGCTGTAATTATGCTTGCGACTTCGGCTCTGGGCAGCTGAAGATCCATCAAGGCCCACCAGGACTACTAGGGACCCTCAGTTTTAGATGGTGTCCAGTCAGCTGTAAAACTGGGCCACAGTTGGTAGCAACAGAAGGAGCCTGAAGCCTGAAGCAATTTTTCTTTGAAATCAGCTTCTAAATTGCAGGGAGTCCAAGTAAATTGACACATTTACTAGCTTGAGCTCCCTTCTTGTTCCTGCTTCACTGCCTCAGCCAGGCCTCTCCTCACTGGAAAATTCTCAGTGGGTGGGGTGGGGTAGGGTGGGCAGGATGAACCTCTGTTCTGTCTGCCGGCCTCCATAGGCACTCAGGTGACGATTTCTGCCTGCGCGCACATTTTCATTTCCAACATTTATGCGAGCATTTGAACCATACGGTTGAAATATTTTCATAAAAGAAAATTAACCCACAAGGGGAAACCCCTGTTTAAACAATAAAAATTAAGCAAAATGGTACCAAGCACACAGTGTAAGATCAACGCTTGCAGGCTCTCTTTGCAGTCCACAATTCTGGGTAGGGAAGGCTGTGTTCTTAGCTGGCAGGATTCACTTATAATTTAGCTGGTTAAAAGTCTAAGGGGTTNCCTTCACTAATCAGAAGTTAAATAACTAGAGGCNCCCGTGAGTTTAGCATTTGATTAGCTGCATAGGTTGTACAGCAACNTCCTCCTCGGTAGGATTCAGCGGTCCAGGCCTGACGAGGCAGTTTTAAGCAATTAGGAGTGGAAATANATGAGTTTTGAGATGGAGCTGCNGAAGCATGATTAGAGCTACAGGTATAGGTATGGATTCAGGCTGGTACAAATGTCAACTCCAGCCCAGCCACTTTGGACAAGGAAACTCGTCTTTGACACTTTGGAGTCTTTATTCATAATGGGAGTAAGAACTATCTAATGGTCAGTCTGAGATGATAGATATAATAGCACTATACTGGAAGCATTCTGCAGTATCGTCAAAGATGTGAGNGCCAACATCGTNCTGTCATCTTCTCCACTTTCTCACAGCCAGTTGGGTTCCAGAAGGCCTGTTGAGCTCTGACTTCTGTGTNAGGTTGCCTTCCTCCCTCATCCTCACCGTTTCTCTTCAGGCAGTGTCCGCAGTCTCCACCTCAGGGAAGCTTTTCATGAGGTCCCTCAGAGAAGTCTCCTCTTCTCTGGAATGCCCAGAAGCGGTAGGGTTTGTGCACATGGCTGCAACTGGATGAACAGCCTGTTTGATACAAAACTGTTGTTCCACATGCCGAAGATACANAAGCTGCTTCCAGTTGCCATCACTGGGGGAGAGAAAGATGGGAGGCAGTTTCCTTTCAGCTCAGTGGATAATATTGCCTGGCTTCTTCTGAAAATTCTGGATAGGCAGAAAGGGATACCAGGACATTCTGTGCCCCAGGTTGAGGGAGGTGTTTACTCCAAAAGNTTAGCAGTGTCCCTGGTCTTTGAAGGAGNCCTAGAGGCCTCTGTATTAGTGGTCCCTTGACAAGATGCACCAGAGAGGTTAAGCACAGCGGTTAGCCCAGGGATGAGGCCTCACAGCTATCACTGAGAAACAAGGCTTGTGTGGATCTGAGGAAAAACATACAGAATTGAAGTAAAATATGTGACAATGTACATCCTCATGTGAGAAAAACATAGGGATATGGAGGAAGAATGGTAGAAACAGCGAACCTCCCAAGGCATGCTTTCACTGAGTGATAAAACACAAACTTCAATGTCTGTCACCATTCAAAGTGCCATAATTTTATCACCCTTCCCACGCAATACTAAGCTATTCTGAGTTCCGCTATTTCTTAGCTCTCTCACCTCAGTATGCCCAAGATGTCTGACAAATGAACGTGTAAAAAAAGTGCTTTCTTTTCCCCGGCATGGATGGAGAATTTATTATGGGATGTGCAACTTGGCACACGCGGCCGTTTTCCTGTCGTAGTGCTCTGCGCTGCAATACGTTTTGGCTGAGAGCAGAAGCCCAATTAATTTGCCTGATATGCTCTCGTGCCCAAGAACTGAAGTCTTGTTGCTCTTTGCTGGTTTGATTCCTTTGCTTAGACACCAGTCCAAGCAGAACAGAGAAGATTGCCAGCTGCCCTTCTGCAAGGACAGCTCCCTCCCCTCGTGCTTACACACAGCTTACACACACTGTGCCAGAGATTTCTGTTTTGCTTTGTCTAGTTTCCTTTGTTAAAACACAAAAACAAAACAAAACCCTTTGAACTCCCTTGAGGACAAGGACGGAGGAAGCCAGAGGAAGTGGAAGCATTTGATGCTACTTACTATCCTCCATTCGCCTGATAGGGAATCAAATAAAGAACCNATCACTTGTGTGATCCAGCGCCCTGTCCTGCATGGTCTGGGGCAGTGANGGAATAAAGAAAGGACAGACACACAGACACGTGTACAGAAGAGTCAGGATAGGGTGGGCTGTGCGGGCTCTGATGGAACTGCAACCCAGAACCTTGGCTAGTTTCTTATGAACTGCCCAGTGGGAGGGGTTTGCTGGTCTGGGTCAAAGGTCTTCGCACATCAGCAGTTTCAGGTTGTAAGCCTCAGGGAGGAGGGAGCTGCAGTTGCTGTTTTTGCACACATTTCTCAATCGTTTAACACTTGTATTTGCACACACTGTCCATGTTCTCACTTGGACCAACAAAGCCTTTGCCAGTTCTGAACCTGATCTGTATGGGGAGGGCTTTGCCAACCCAACATATGTCTGAGGCATTGGGTCCTTGGCATGGCTGTGCCCGTGTCAATGATACACATTCACTCAGGACTTCATCTCCTCTTGACACACTTGCTCTATGCTTCTTCTGCTCCCCACAAACCAGGAGACTGATGATCATCCCATAGATGAGATTGTACTTCTTCCCTCGTGTACTTTCTGACCAGACCTTTCCAGTTTCACATCCACTGAGATCTTCAACACTATATGCATCTTCCCACAACTGACACACCCAGAGCTGCAGGCAAGGCCTGGATGGACCAATCGCTGCAGTCCACTTCTACTGACATTGTCCAGACTTGCAAATGACTAGCTCTCCTTTGTGTAAATCATTGTGCCTGAAAACCTGGGGCTGGGACAGTCCTAAATAGTCCATCAGTGGCGACATTGTTTTACAAATGGTCCTTTCAGCGATGTGACATGCTGCTAAACTTAAGGAAGCTTCTAGCTATCTCCACCAGGGCATGCACAGGGACTAGAGAAAGAGGACACAGCCACTGACTCGTTACTGGTCAGCTTCAGGAGCTGTCTAAGTCATGTCCTCATGTTCGGAACTTGATGACACTTCACCTTAAAAATTGAACTGAAATCCTAGCACTCTAGAGGCTGAAGCAGGAGGATTGCCATGAGTTTAAGAACTGCCTAGTTACATAGTCAGTGGCAAGACAGCCAGGGCTACATGCAAGACCTTGTCTCAAGAAACAAAGGCAATAAAAAATGGAACCGAGCCTACTTAGGGCATGAGCTTATTAAAAATTATGTTCTAGTTTTAAAAGCCACGACAGAGGAGTGACTCCCTCCTTTTAACACCCATTGCTAAATGTTCCCAGCCCTGTCACTTTTCCTAGCACCCCAGCATACGCTCTGACATTCTGCCAATTATACGCTCCTGTGTGACTGAATCATACCTTAAAATGCTCGGAATATAAAACACACAATCTCCTTCTCTACCACACAAGACTCTCCCTGAACTATCTTGTGGGACAATTTACTCTTCCTCTACAAGGCCCCTGATGCTTGTCACTGCTGGGACTATAGTTGCCACCTGGAAAGCTCATCTGACAGCCCCAGCATTTCAAACCCACCGATTATGAAGGTTGAGCACAAATGCCCCCTCTTTCATGAGCCGTGGCTGAGATTCCAATCCCTCTGCCTCCTGAGTAACCTCCATCTCCTCTATATTCCCATAGTTACTTAGTTGAGATGATTTTAAGGACCCCATTCATTATTTCTGCAACACACAGTGGTTGTTAAACTCCGCAGTACAGTAGTTAAGTATGTAGGTGCTGAAGTCAGGTTTTCTGGGTACAAAGGCTGGCTTGGGCATTTGCCTTTAGGCAGGTTACTTAGCCTCTTTATGTATCCGTCCTTTCAACTGTAAGATGAGCACAACAGAAACTACCACATTGGACGATCATAGAAAGCAAGTAGGCAGTGCCCTGGAGAGCTGACAGGCAATGCTCGATAAGGTTATTTATCATCATTGCTGCTGTGTCTTTCCATCTTGTGTACCCTTCCACTCCAGCACACAGAACCTTGCACATTGATGATATATGTTTGTATAAGAAAGAAGTAGAAGAAATAAGACTTCCTTTCTTTGTGAATTGACCCAATTACATCCCATTAATACTTTTTTTGCAGTTGCAGGGTGTTTCACAAGGCTGATTTAGAGTTCATGTACACTTTTAATGTATTTTCTTTCTTCAATGTAATATATAAGGCGATGAGTCTTTCTGTGAGTCAGGTTCATTGTGCACTGTTTCCCAACTGAGTCTACTGAGACAGAGCACACACACACACACACACACACACACACACACACACACACACACTTTCATGAAGTTTATTTCTGAGAGATAGGCAACAAGAAACAACAGATGTCCAGGACTCAGTTTAAGTCAGGCCCCCAAGGCTCAGGGGCTGCCTGCACTGTATGCAATTTTGACTTTCCATAAACAACTTGCATTGCACTGGAAGGACTCAGGAGAGCACTGTGCCCTGGGTTTAATATCCTGCGGCAACATGACATGCTAGGATAATATGTTACAATTCATCTGGGCTGTTCTAGCTAGCACACACTCGTCTCGGGATGTTGCCCTCATAGTACCTTAGACAGTTTTCTTTGGAATTATGAGTGAGAAGGAAGGAAGAACTGGGCCAGGGTAACCAGCAGAACTATCACACACTTTCCTTCTCAGAGTATCACCCCATGCTGTCACTGTCCAGGGGCAATACAGAGACTGTGGGGCATTGTCTAGAGATGGTATAAAGCCAGCCTTAGACTTCTAAGAGTCTATAACCCAGAGAAAAATCCTTTAGGCAGTAATAATAACAATAAGTAATAAGTAAACCACTTGGAGACCTAGGCCTCTCTTGTAGCACTTCACATCTGGCAATATTGTTTGGCCCATTAGATAGAACCTTGGCAGCTAGGCTAGGGGTGGCCTATGAAGGTAGAAGTTTAAGATTCAGAATTCCCTAGATGTAGAAAGGACAAGGGAAGGAAGACAATTGTCAAAGACACATTCTAACCCCTAACATTTGGGAGGAGATCTTCACACAAGTCCACACACAGTCCTTTGTGTGTGTATATGTTACTGGGGGTGGAATCTAGGGCTTATGTACTGAGTGAGCACTCTGTCACCAAACCACACTCCAACTTGATTTTTTAATTGTTTTTTGAGATTATAATAAATTGCATCATTTCCCTCTTCCATTACCTCCCTCCAAATTCTTTCATATACTCTACCATTCTCTTTCAAATTCATGGCCTCTTATTTCTTTGTTGATATATATATCAACAATTATATTTATATTCATATAGTTATATTACATATATATACATATGTATATATATACATATATACATATATATACATATGAATATAAATATAATATATATATGCCTAAGCACATAAAATATACAAATCCAACCAGCTCAGTCTATATAATGTTATCATATACTGTTACTGTTTGTATATGTTTTCAGGGATAACCATTTGGTTAGATGTTGTTGTGAGATAACAACTGGTGTGCTCTTCCCTGGGAAAGATTTCTCCCCATTTCAACATTCCTTCATTGCCTGTAGTTCTTTTTCTAGGGTTGAGGCCTCATGAGCCTTCCCCCATCCACTTTAGCACATCTATTGTTGTCATCTTTGTTCAGCTCATGTTTAGGCAGCCATGTTGGTGAGATTTTATGGGTGTAGCTTCTGGCATTTATTTCTAGGAGACACAATCTCATAGGTCTCCTATGTTACAAGGGCTAGCCTTGAACTTGCAATCCTTCTGCCTCAGCCTCTCAAGGTATGTTACAGGTATGTCCCACCGTGCCTAGACCCCACACAGTTTTTTCTTTTAAGGACCTGGTCATTTCGTCTAATACTTGGGGCTAGCCTCCTGGTTTCTGTCACACCTGTCTTTGAAACTAAAGAACAGATGGGAGAAAATGTGTTGGTTGGAAACAGACAGGGCAGGGAAGAATGGGTGAGAGAGCCCGAACCAGAGAACAAGAGTAAGGATGAGAGAGAATGAAGAGAGAGTGGATACAAGCATGAGAGAGATCTGTTGTTGGAGGGCTGAGAACAACCATGGGTGGGTGGAGTCATGGGGGGGAGAGCGCCAAGGAGAGGAAGGAAACACTTGAATCTTGACATCTGTTTCCACTGTTTGTATCATGAATGAAAAAAACAGTGGGCTGTGGGGGCAGAGGAGGCGCAGCGAGCCAGGTCCGCGTGGGTAGTGGAAGTGTTGTGGCAGTTGACATACCAAAGCACTCATGGCTCGCCCTCTATTTCTGTATGAAAAACCTGCCGTTTTTAACACTGTAGGCAGAGCAAATGGAACTGTGATGCAGAGCGTAGTTCGACACTTCTATCACCTTTCTTGAGGGCACACAGCCTTACGAGGCTTCCAGAAGCTGCAAAGGAGGGAGAAGGAGCCAGGCCCACTTCATCTCTGGAGTCATGTTTATGGCAGATGTTTGCTTATTTATTTAAGTTCTTTCATTCAACCGAAAACTAGTCTGTGAGCTGGGCTGGGGAGGAGTCGGGGGTTGCTTGCGGAATGAAGCCGGAGCACTGTTCTCTCAGGGAGCTAGCTGCCTGGGAAATGAAGGAGAGGAAGTCTTGAATAAATTACAAAGTCAGAATCCTGCCCAGCAATAGCTCAGATGTGACTGTAATGCTGCATAAAATTTCGGTGCTTTGTGATTTATTTG
>LZPO01108439.1:54907-65068 GCA_001675575.1 Neotoma lepida | reverse complement strand
GTGGGCCAGTTCTCCTGCTTTCATGCCCTCAGGGTCAGCACTCCCCCACCTGCACCATCAGAGCCAGCTCTATTGTGTTGCCCAGGCTAGGTGCAGGAGCCACTCTTCCTAGTGTTGCAGCTGGTGAGGGGCAGGGCCAGCTCTCCCACCTGCCACAGGCATCGAGGGGCAGGGGATGGGTTATTTCCATATATACACGTATGTATGTATGTATGTATATATATGTATGTATATGTGTGTATAGCTATATGTATGGACATTTATTTATTTAAGAATGTAAAAAAAATGGCTACACCCAAAGGAAGAGCATAGTCTCTGTTCAAAGCTGTTTGGAAGAGTTCAGTATTGGCTCCATGCTACTTTTCATTTATGAGGTATTTATTATCCCTTCCCCCCAAAAATCCATACAAAATGTAAAATATTCAAAATACCTCTACAAAAAGAGTTGGAAAACATTCCAAGTTAATTAGAGTTTGTGTGAAGCCATACTTAGTGTGATTAAATCAATTTTTTTAATACACGTATAACTTCGAGTTCTTACAGCCTCAGGAAACCTTTGAAACTGCAATCAGAAAAATGACAAATTTCACATGTGGAAGTTTCAATTCAATTTAACAAATATTTGCAGGGTCTGAATAATGTACCTAGCAGTACATTCCAGGATTATCTTTTCTTCAGCATTTCCTAAAACTTCTACATAGATTTATTGGAGGCAAAAAATTGATTTAGGAATTCTTAGTTTAACACATTAGATGTTACAGCTGAAATGCTGTAAAATTCAATAAATAAACAAGTATTTTAATCATCTTTCATGATGCTCATAGAATTTGTAATATGGTTCCTAGGACAGTATTTTTAGAAAATAGGCTTAAATATGTTATATATAAAAATTGTCACCATGCTAAGCAGGTACATTCAAGATGAACTCATCACAAATGTTTTTAAATNATATGGTTAATTAAATTGATTCCCATTTTCGTTTTTAGATATATGAGCCAGTAGATTTATAAACTAGGGGACTTGCTATCTTTTTGCTCTCTCCTTGAATCATTAGTCTGTTCAGGAATGAAGGAAGCTGCATGGCCATTGTTTTTNATTTGGCTTTCATGGGAAAACCAGTTTCCCTGGNAACTTGATCTCGCAGAGGGTCTGGGACACTTCATTCTGGAAACTGTTTTCAAGGTGTCTATGGATAGAGAGCCCTCTGTGAAATTTTATAATTCTGCATTCCCTTTGAAAAATCAACATTTTTCATTGACTTAATATAAGCACNCAGTAATGTTTTCTTATAAATTCTAGTCCTGCTCTACCAAACANAGCACTTACAGTTTTAAAATTCTTTCTTCTTCTATAATTCAAAATGATATAGAATCACCTGCTATAGCCCTATGATTCATCTTCATCAATGGGTTCAACCAAGTACAGATAGTACAATTAGGAAAAGGCATTTCACCTGTAATAAACATGTGACTATCTTTCCTTGTCATCCCAATAGCATGGCAAGTATTTACATAGTATTTACATGGCATTAGTATTGTGACAGGACAAAGGTTCCTCTATCTTGTCCTGNTGCAGCTACCTAAGGACTGATTCAGAGCTGACACCCCACCCCCCNCACACACCTACACACCTTCTTTATGGAATAGTCCCTTAGAAAATTATCCTACCTATCCCAAGGGTTTAAGGTCAGGATGCCCCTGCTAACTGCTGCTTTTTGCCTCTGTTAAACTGGTCTTTTGCTCTACACCCGCTGTAGCTGCCAACCAGGATATGGTTTTTGCCTTTAAAAGCTCCCTGCGGAAAGCAGTTGGGGAAGCTCTGTGACAACTGTTTCTCTCCAGGCAGTCACCAACCAGCTGAATAAAGACTCACATTTGCACTCTGGTTTTGTGGACCTTGGGGCTTTGCCCCACAACAGTGTAAGTTATCCAGAGATACATGGGAGGATATGTAAATGTAGACAAATTTCCTCAGTCAGGTGCTGTGTNTGTATGTGACTGCCTGCCTCCCTCCCTTCATCTTTCCATCCCTCACTGTTTCCGCCCTTCCTCCCTCCCTNCCTGCCTCCCTCCCTTCCTTTTATGACAGGATCTCTTGGAGCTTGCCAAGTAGATAAGGCTGGCTGGCCAACAAACCCTCAGGGATTCACCCGTCTCTAGCTCTTCAGTTCTGGGATTCCAAAGGAGCTNCACCATGCTCAGCTTTTATCTATTTCTAGTTTTAATGTGGGCTCTGGGAATTGAACTCANATCCCCGAACTTAGAAGGTACACATTTTACGGAACGAGCTGTTTTCTCAGATCAAACTCTGTTAGTTTCATTCTCCCTTCCATGTGAGATGGCTGTCTGAAGATGATGCTGCACCCTTGGAATTTCGTTCTTCTCTCTGAAATCTTACCCCAGTTCTTGAAAGCCATCCTTTATTATATTAGTTTACTCTCTTTTAACCCTCTACCTCCATGAGCATTTTGTATGACAGTGTCCACAAATAGTATGCATGGTGAAATGTGGTGTTTGAAATCTTGGGTATCCAAAAGTAAAAGAATTCTTTTTCCTAGTTAAATCATGATTTGGTTTTTACATTTAAGAATTTTTTAAAAACGTTATTTATTGTTGTGTAGCACATATCATTCTAGGAACTTAGGTTATGAGGACAAGTTGGACAAACTGAAAATGAAGAAGACCTTATCTGAAAATAGCTTTATTTTGAGGACAAAAGATTGTAGATAAAGAACAACATGTGATTGTTATATAGGTATTAGATAGATATAAACATACATATATGTGTATGTATATGCAACAATANGTGATATAAAGAAAAGGCAGGGAAAAGGAGTATTTTGGAGTGTTAGTCTATAGGAATTAGCAGGTAGCCTGGGATATTTAAGCAAAGATATAAANTTAAAAAAGAAATGAGTCATGTTTATTTTTGTGGGGAAAGCACTCCAAACTGAGTAAGGAGACCCTGATGTCACTGCTTGAGGTTAGCCCTCCAATACAGCTTAGACCTGGGGCTCTCCCCTCATCTCTGTTTTCTAAGGGAGTCAGGTTAGTGATAACTGGACCCAAATTTTCATACTGAAAATTATCTTTTCTTAGAAATTTAAAACAATCATTCAGCTGCCTACGGATGGCCACTAAAAACANAAGGTCGAGGGAATAGGAGAAAGCAAATACAAGATGTCTCTTTACTGAATTTATCATGGCTTCTAAAGATGATGAAACAGCCTGGTCATGTGGGCATCATTCAGAGAAAGCCTGGAACCTCAGACTAGAGCACATTTCGCCATGCACAGTCAATGAGTTTCACTTCTCTGCCCGTTCAGATGGCATTGCCTAGCTTCTCTGTGCAGACACAGGGAACACATATACTTCATTCACAGTGTTTAGCCCAACCAGGAAGTTGTATCTTTATATTGAATTTCTTAGTTAGGACTTCAGACCCCTGCTGTGCATTCAGGTGTTCTGCTGTTGTATTGAAGTTATACTTCTGAGGAAAACAGAAACACTCCTTGAATACATGTGAGCTATTAACATGAGAGACTTCTGTAAAATGATTCTTTAAAAGTCTTATAATAAAAAAACCCAGAGCCAGATATTGGGGTNAAGGTCGAGGGAATAGGAGAAAGCAAATACAAGATGTCTCTTTACTGAATTTATCATGGCTTCTAAAGATGATGAAACAGCCTGGTCATGTGGGCATCATTCAGAGAAAGCCTGGAACCTCAGACTAGAGCACATTTCGCCATGCACAGTCAATGAGTTTCACTTCTCTGCCCGTTCAGATGGCATTGCCTAGCTTCTCTGTGCAGACACAGGGAACACATATACTTCATTCACAGTGTTTAGCCCAACCAGGAAGTTGTATCTTTATATTGAATTTCTTAGTTAGGACTTCAGACCCCTGCTGTGCATTCAGGTGTTCTGCTGTTGTATTGAAGTTATACTTCTGAGGAAAACAGAAACACTCCTTGAATACATGTGAGCTATTAACATGAGAGACTTCTGTAAAATGATTCTTTAAAAGTCTTATAATAAAAAAACCCAGAGCCAGATATTGGGGTNAAAACTGAAAGATCAGAGAAGCAGAACAGCCAGCCACTAGGTTCCTTTTTCCTAATGCCTTACATACTTTTCTGTGTCCTGCCACATTACTTCCTGGGATTAAAGGCATGTGTGCTTCCCAGTACTGGGATTAAAGGTGTGTGCCACCACTGCCTGGCTCTGTTTCAGTGTGGCCTTGAACTCACAGATATCCAGATGGATCTCTGCCTCCTGAGTAATAGGATTAAGGGTATGTGCCACCACTGTCTGGCCTCTATGTTTAATCCAGTGGCTGGCTCTGTCTTCCGATCCCAGGCAAATTTATTAGGGTACACAATATATCACTGCAGACTTCATAGCTTCAACTGTAGTTTTAATTGCATTTCTTTACCTTTAGGTTTTGGATAACTACTGTGATAAATCTGAGTGTTGTGCTCATTAGTATAGAATGGGAAATGATGGTAGTTGAGACCCAATCTGATTTCATGTTTGAAAATGTTGTACAGGCTTCCTGACCATATTNTTCACANATATCCTATTGATACATAATAGTGATTAAGACTGAAATAAAAATNTTGTTTTCCATATATGAATGCTGTTTTTATAAANACATGAAATTCATCACCACAATAAAAGCAATGAACATACCCATCACCCCTGAAAGTTTCCTTTAACATANTGTCACTNGTCTTCTTGTCTCTACAGCCTGATCTCNCTACACTAAAGTTATTAGTATAACAGGGCAAGTGTATAGAGATTCTTCTATCTTGTATTCTTGCTGAGGCTATTTCAGGTTTAAAATTTTATCTCCTTGAGAATCCCAGGGAAAATTACCTAACTGTTCTAGGAACCTGAGGTCAAGATGCTCTAGCTATAACTTATCTTTGCTTCTGTTAAACTGCATGCTTGCATAAAACCTCTCCCTGCAGCTGTCAAGCAAGACACCAGAATGTGGGTTTTGTCCTTAAAAGCCCCTTATTCTAAATACACTTGGATCCTAAATACCTAAGTGTAGTCTCAGCCAGCTGGAATAAAGACTTTCAATTGTGTGGTGATATATTGTATACCCTAATAAACTTGCCTTAGGATCAGAGGACAGAGCCAGCCACTAGATTAGACATAGAGGTCAGACAGTGGTGGCACATACCTTTAATCCCAGGAAGTAATATGGCAGGGCAGAGAAACGTATATAAGGCCTGAGGAAACAGGAACTCACTCTCTTTAGNCTGAGTATTTTGTAGAGGTAAGAACTAGTGGCTGGCTGCTCTGTTTCTCTGATCTTTCAGCTTTCACCCTGATATCTGTCTCTGGGTTTTTTATTAAAAGACCATCTAAGATTCGAACAACATCAGACAAAACCTCTCTTTCTTTCCACCTTCCATCCTTCTACAGCTGCCTTGAAAAACAACCTAATAGACACGATTCTTGGATGGTTACTAGGCTCTTTCAGTGATCCAACCACTGATAAAGGGACACAGAGTGACAGTGAGAGTTGAGATAGTGCTTAGAGCTGAGTGTCATAAGATTGACTTAGAAATGCTGTGGACAAATGTGGACTTACATAATTGAGAAACGTAGATTCTGATTCTTGGGTATTTTTCTAGAAGCAGTGTATGAAAACTGCAAATTGCCAGAAATGCATATCTACCCACAAACACATGCACATATAACACACACACACACACACACACACACACACACACACACACACACACACAAATCAAAGCAATGTAGCTTGCTTGTCTTTGAATCCCATAGTAACATGTATTATTCATTGTATAAGCTAGTTACTATAAAACTATAATTAATTGCTATAAACTAGAGTTGAAATGGGAACAATGCTATTTTGCACATGTCCTAATTTACTTTCTATTGTTGTAATAAACACTGTGACAAAAAGCAAGTGAAGNCTGAAAGGGCTTATTTCATCTTACTTCATCTTTCAGCTCACAGTCCATCCTCAAGGAAAGTAAGGAAGAAACTTAAGGCAGGAACCTGGAGGTGTGAATTGCAGCAGACAATGGAGGAGTGCTGCTTACTGGCTTATTTATTCAGCCTGCTTTCTTATACAACCCAGGACCACTTGCCCAGGGGGTGACACTGCCTGAGCTGGGCCCTCCTGTATCAATCTTAAGCCAAAAAGAATGTTCCACAGACATACCTACAGGACAGTACGTTAGAAACAAGTCCCCCACTGAGGGTCCCTCCCTCATCCCGGGTGACTGTAGTTTGTGTCAAGTTGATGGAAACTAACCAGCCCAACATGTCCTTACTCATCTACTTCTGCCTGTATTCCCACTTCCAATATACCTCTTATGGTCAGCCCAAGTTACCAAGAGCTCTTCTACTTGAATAAACTGTGCAAAAAATGNAAGTCACTTCTAGTAAAATCAGTGGTCCCACAGACCTTTTCAGGATACCCTCACAAAAGGTATCGGTATTCATTTTGAAATCTCATGTTGAATTAAAAGAAGAAACTTTTTTGATTCTGTTTTTCTCCTTGCTTCCAAAATGAGGAAATTCTTATTTGATTTGACCAGAAAGCTTGCAACTCTCTTCACTGAAATGGTTTCAGCAATTACAGTACACTACAAGGGCAGTGGTATNCCTAANTATGAAACGTTTAACCTTGTACAACACAGATTTGAGTCATTCTAGGTCTTTAGGCAATTTGTTCACCTGCTCAACTAAATTAATTACCATAAGTCTGTGACTTGTGATCCTTCTTTGCTAGTTGAGTTGGTATCCTGTATAATTCTATAGCAGAGCTATTTCATAGTCATAAAATATGACTCAACAAAAGGGTCTGACTTTCAGGATCCTTCTTATTAGGGTTTTATCATTCTGGTGCTGCTAGAGGACACCTAGGGAATAGTTGTTGATCCTATATTTATGAAGAAACTGAACAAGTGGTTGGTTTGGTAGACTCGGAGAATTCCCAAGTTTTCTTGCTTATTCTGGCTTACTTAAGACATCCTGGTCATGGAAAAGCTGTTTGGATTTGCTTTTGATCAAGAGTGTGTAGGTGTTTATGTGTGGGATTGTTTGTGTAGTGTGGATTGGGGCAATGGAAATCAAAGTCAGATGTCTGATTTTAGGGTTGATGAGAAGTATGCTGTGTATCATCCTCTCTCCACNAGTGAGTCTCTGTCGACACAGGGCTTTCTGCCCTCCGAGGTTGTTGATGACTGTTCTNTCTTTTCATATGCAGTTCTTTCTGGTGTTTTATATAGCTTCTGCTATGAGATACTGTAACTTCTTAGTTACCATTGTATTTCTTGGCCTCAACCCCCTGGATCAGTTATAGAATATCATGTTCCTAAGAGGTTAGTTTTTAAAGTGTGTGAAGGCAGTTATTTCTCTTAGCATACTTGTTTCTGCTCTATGTCTAAGGCAGTTATGTAAACCTTTGGTCAGAGGTTGGAAAGCATCCTAGATGTATGAAGTAATTCATTCTCACTAAGGGCTGAACTAGATCTACTAAGATTGGCAAGGATTATCAATTTCTTAAATTTATCATCAAGTTTTAGATAGTCTCAAGTTTTATCTTGGGGGTGGGTGATGGTGGAATTAGGTTTATGTTTTAGAAGAAAAAGGAACACAGTGAGGCCCACTGAAGCCCAAAAGAACTCAGAAAATACACAAAGAGCAGATTTTTGAAGAATATTTACTTTTACTGTTTTAATTCTAACTACGTGTGCTATGTGCACGTGAGTGCNACACTGGTAGATCCCAGGGGAGACAATCCAATTCCCTGGAGTTGGAGTTGCAGGCAGTTGTGAGNCACCCAATGTGGGTGCTGGGAACTGAACTCAGGTCCTCTGCAACAGCATTGGNGCTCNTAANCATTGAGCCATCCCTCCAGCTCACTTGAGGTGAATCTTTTGGCAGCAGCTAGTTTATGCACAATAAGTTATACTTGTACACTATCTATCTCCTTTGTTTCTTTTCCAAAAGGAACTGTGGTTTCTATGAGTGACCAACAATAGAACAGAATATCTGAAATTAGTACTATTTTAATTTTTACATCTACTCCACTTAATGGTTTTGCATTTNATAAGATTATTGAAAGAACCTTGTAAAATCCACAAGAATATTTATACTTAAAAGTATTTTTTAATTTATTACATTTCTTTCAAAANCACTGTCTATATTTTTGAATTTTAATTTAAAAAGTCAGCCAAAAGTCTTTAACTGCTTTGTTTTAGTCATATTCATTTATATAAATATTTATCTAAAGTNCATTAAAGCAAGATGTCTTATGTGTTTGAATATATGTCCCAAAAAATGAAAAATATAAACTCTGCATACTGTCACTCTGATGTAATCTCTTTCATTGTGTTTTAGTGTTNTATAAAACTAAGGTATTTGTTCATAGTAATGAACTATAACCTCCAAACTCCAACATGTTCCCTATTCACGTCCAAATTCTCAAAATATTGACAGGAAAAGGTTTCATGCCATTTCTGAGGAGTCGTTTTTACTGGTGGTCACATCTCTAAAGAAATAACTACTTAGAATAGTTTAGGTATTTTAAATTTTTTGCATAATTTTTAAAAAGAAGTTTGGGTTTGGAAGATGAATATAAAAGAACTCAGAATCTGTATTTCCTATGGACTGGGACACTTCTCATTTTTGAGTGTTTTAGGGTACACAGTCTTTCATATTACTAACCACATTGTTGTGCTTACCTGCAAGTAGTGATTTAAAACCAGGGATTGTATGAATGTGTGCTTTAGGATAGGGAGGAAAAGGTAATGTTACTCTTTCTTGACCAAGTCATGGAGGGTAGGGTTAGATGAACCCTCTCTAGGTCCAGGTGCTTGGGGTTTGAAAGAAACAGGAGGCCACCCAGAAAGGATGGCAATCAAATGTTGCTTGTGCAGACCAACAACCATCATGCATAGGTTTTAGCATCAAAGGGANAGTGACATATCATTAAGAGATGAGGAAGCTTGATGAGTATAAAGACACGTCTGTTATTGTTTAGATCACCTATGGGTGTATCAAGAGCATTCAGTCTACACACTTGTGCACAAGCACACATTTAAAAGCAGCACAGATAGCAGCCACANAAGAAGTTGATAATAGAAGGAGCCATCCTGACCACAGGAAGATTAAGGTGGGTGGGAAGATCACTGTCTTTTGCTTCAAATGCCTGGCAAAGGTTCTAGATANTCCAGGAAGCCCCAGTANGCTTATTAACACATGGCTGTAAATGTCTGGGTGGCCTGGAGTAAAGGTAGCATTCACTAAGGGAGTCTTCTCAGCTAGTTTCTCACTTTCAGAAGAGGTTACCAAATTCTTTTCTAATGAAAAGAAAAGAAAAATGAAAGAGTCCTTAAATAATGACAAACAAACTAAATCACTGCAAGACAAAAGCAAAACAAAACAAAACAAAAAANCCAAACCAACCAAACAAACAAAGCAAACACAAACACCTCCCCCCAACAAAAAACCAAAAACAAAAATAAGCAGTTCCCTGGGGACTTAATATTGGAAGGCTTTTAGGACNGGTTACTCCATTTTCCAAGTGAGTCATTGGCTTGCTGGATGTCCGTCAGCCAGACNGAAGCCCACTGAAAAAGATACAGACTAGAGACAGGGTTAAAATTTATGAACTTATTTTCAATCTTTTGGCCCCGCGGTCTTAGTAATTGGGAAAGNGAGACCAGGAGGGAGAGAAATACCACCCTCAGGAGTAGACAGGTGAGGAAAACTGAAAACTCTTTTATCTGGAGCTAGTTTGACCTCTGTGAAGTGGATCCAATGATTTCTTTTGATCCTGTGAAGTTTATATGAATTTTAAAATGAGTTGGCAAGTTGGCTATATCTGCAGCATGTGCGGAATATAGGTCTCCAGGCCCCTCCCACTCGAGCCTGAGAGCAGCAGCTGGGGAACACCACGCCAAAACTGGAGGACTTTCCTCGGTCCATAAAATAGTGGTAAAACAATCTGCAGCTCGAGGCAATTTCCTGACCTCTCCCCTGTACAGACTGCCTGAGCTCCGGGTACCCCATCCATGCTCAAGCCATGGACAAGGAGTGACTTTTTGCTGCCCTTAGTAAAGAAGGTGGTGAGGCCATATGACCTGTCTGTTTTGATCTTATTTAAGAT
>LZPO01108439.1:0-17058 GCA_001675575.1 Neotoma lepida | reverse complement strand
AGACCAGATTCTCTCATTTTTGGGCCTGATGGGATTCTTCCGTCACTGGATCCCTAACTTTGCCATTATAGCCAAGCCTCTATACCATGCAGATAGAGAGACTCCCAAGGGGCTCCTTACCCACCCGGCCACTGTCTGCCGCCACTTCTCTTTACTGCTAGATGCCCTTCTAATGGCCACCACCCTTGCTCTTCCAGACCCCTCTAGACCTTATCACCTTTATACAGATGAAAGGTTGGGAGTGGCCANCGGGGTTCTAGTCCAACCAGTTGGGCCTTCGAACCGGGCCGTAGCATTCTTGTCCAAACAACTGGACCGCACCGTCTGTGGATGGCAACCATGCTTGAGAGCCCTAGCAGCAGCAGCTGAACTCACGAGGCAGGCTCTCAAAATCACCCTGTTCCAGCCAATTACGGTATACTCCACCCANTGCCTCTCAGACCTTCTAAGCCATTCCTCTCTCTTCCTCCTGGGGCCCTCAGGAGTCCAAGTCTTTCACTTACTGTTTTTAGAAAACCTTCAAATTACTTCGGCCTCCAGTCCTGCCCTAAACCGTGCGACCCTCCTTCCTGTTCCCTCCCCTTCAGGTACCTCCTCTCACTCCTGTCCAGAGGCTGTGGAGGCCTTACGCTCACCCTGGCCTGGTCTCCTAGACCAACCACTCACAAACCCCCAACTCTCCCTGTTTGTTGATGGAAGTTCTCCTATAGACAGATCAGGAAACCACCAAGCAGCATATGCAGTAGTCACTTCCACTAAAACAACTGAAGTGATTCGCCTGCCACAGACCATACAAATGGACGAGCCAGCCTTCACTTCCAGGGTCATAGAGCTTGTGTCNGATGTGCTCAACATCTCCTGGAAGCTCCACGTTCCATATTGTCCGCAGTCCTCGGGAAAGGTTGAGAAAGCCAATGGACTCATCAAACAACAGCTCACCAANCTCTCCATTGAACTCAGGTTATCTTGGCCCTCTCTTCTCCCCATTGCCCTTACCCACCTCCGGACCACCCTATGCTCTCTTACAGGTTTGAGCCCTTTTGAACTCCTTTATGGAAGGCCCTTCCTCCTCAATCACCACCTNCCAGCCCAAACTCCTGCACTGGCTGGGTACCTCCCCTACCTCTCTCTTCTGAGATTCCTTCTCCATTCACATGCTGACAGCTATCTCCCTGCCCCAACACCAACAGACCCAACTGCCCGTGAGCCTGCCACACTCTCCCCAGGGGACAGAGTACTCCTCAAAGAGCTAGCTCCTAAGTCTCTTGAGTCTCGATGGACAGGACCTTATACTGTGATCCTCACCACCCCCTCAGCTGCCAAGCTCCTGGGACATCCATGCTGGTACCATCTCTCTCCAGGCTCAAGCGAGCACCTATTCAGGATACATGGTCTGTCCAGCAGTTGAGACCCTCCACCCTCCGGTTTTCCAAGATGTCCCAATGAAGGGCCTATCTGCTCTTCTGTCCTGTGCATTCATCTTTACAGTACAACTAGGGCATATGTTAATAATCTATTTTTTCCTAGAAACTTGCCTTCTCTGCTTCCACAAGAAACATGTTCAGAACAATTAACCAGATGCTCCTCCACTCACACATCCTACTGAATGTGAGCCCACCAACTTCCGACTCTTCGACTTCCCCACATCGTCCCATGCCCGCAGGAAGTAGCCAGACTTGAACAGGCGTCCCTATACCCAAAGAGTCTGGAATGTTTGGTAGGAGCTCCCGCTCTTGGAGGACAATTCCCAGCCGCCAGGCGACTGGCGGAGCTGCTTTCTACCGGGGGTCTTCCGGATGCAGCTTCCTGTGTGGCTCAGGCTCCACCCCCAGCACCACCCACACCTCGAGCAGCTCGGACTCCTGGCTGAACACGCCCCTTCAGAGCCCGCCAAAACACAGCTCCTCCCCTGGGCCTATTTAAGCGGCATCCCCGAGACTAGCCGCTCTCTTCCCTCTGGTCTCCCGCCCTATCTCCTGTCTGTGGGGCCCGGGACGGTTCGTGAATTAAACCTGGCCTTTCCTCACCTGGCCTGACTCTGATTGCTGCGCGGAGAAACTTATCATAGACCATTAATATCATGGTGGGTAACAGGGTGGCAGGCAACAGACATGGTGCTGGAGAAGTAGCTGAGAGTTCTACATCTAGATCCACAGCCAGCAGGAAGAGAGAGAGAGACACTGTGCCTGTCTTGAGCCTCTGAATCCTCAAAGCNTATGACATACTTCCCTGTAATGTACTTCCTCTAACACGGCCATACCTATCCCAATAAGATCACACTTCCTAATCCTTTTAAGTAGTGTAACAGACAGTTACAAATCATGGTAGAGGCCAGCTTACCCNTACACCAGACCCTGTCCAAAACCCAAAAGTGCAAGTAAGCTCTCTGTGAGAATTTAGGACAGGCTTAATCTACAGACCTCNGGAGCAGCTCCTGAGGATATTCACTCTCACTTCCATCTTTCTTCCTTATAAATACTTTGCTTTCCTGTGNGTCTCTTTTGATCCACCCCTTCTTTCACTACCCTGCCACCCGTCAGCATCCTGCAGGTTTTCCTAGTATGCAGGACAATGGGCATGCCTTACTACTGACTGCTAGAAAGTCNCTCAGGATTCCTGCTTTGGAGCCAGGACACCCAAGCACATAGTCACAGAGCTGTGTAAGAGAGCACATAAGACTATGGAGGGACAGAATGTATCTCTTTCCTGAACCCATTCTGAGTAGGATCTAGAAGCACGCATTTACCTGCTCACACAGGGACACACAGGGATGTGCCTGTGTGTCTGGTACAACATGGAGCTCCATTCCTGGGACCCCAGGAATTTTAATTTTAGCCTTTTAATTTTGAGGAACAATGAATCATTAAATATTAATCTCATGGGAGACATTTGAGAGCTGATGGTTGTAGATACTTGACATTTAGTAGTTGAAAATTGAATCATTGAATCACAAGCAAATATTTTTTTTAAGAATTAAAAAAAAAACTATTATAATGTTTTTCTCCACAGGGAAGAAAATGACAGTTTTACTCTGTTACTAGTCACTGTAACAGTCACACTCCAGAAAGAAAATGAGAAAACATCAGGGCAATTTTCTCTTGCAGGGGAAAAAATGCTAATCACATCCATTCAGATATCAATGTCATAAATTGCTTTGGTCTTCATTAACTTTAGGCATTAGCAATTATTTTATTTTTCAATTNGTTAAGAAAAAAGATTGTATTGAAAATCACAAGAGGAATTTAATNTCTGAAGTTACAGAGAGATCTTTGCATAAGGAAGAGACAGTTCCAGGGAGACTTTGCTGTGGTTATATCTCTAATGAAGTCTGAAACTTTAGAGTTTGTTAGTTTCATCAGTATACTTGTTAGAATTCCCAGCCACTCCTCCATCTACATGACCGTGCATGTGCTGTCCCATAGCCAGGCAAGATACTTAGTCATCCCAGGGCCTTACGTCCTACGTAATCCATGCACTGAGTGATCACATAATCTATGTGCATGCATAATGTAGCTACATAAACCCATATGTACATGTGGAGGGGGGAACCTATAAAAGTGGATTCCGCCTATTCCTTCCCTCTCTTCCTGCATGGTCATTCCGTAGGCCTATGCATACCCCTTCTATTCCCTTCCCTTAATAAACTCTGATAGTGAGTTTTGTTGTGCCTCAAGGCTTCTCTCGCATGGTAAACAGTGCCGCTTAATAAATAACAATACTGTAGCACAATCATTATTTCCAAGGTTGGCAGTGATCACTCTCAGTTCTGACAGGTGAAGAAGCTTCCACTCAGCCAACTTGCTTCCTACATGAAGCATAGGTGTGCACCATCATGGTCAGTTTTGATCCTACTTTCAGAATAAACATATTAACCAAGAGAAAGATTAGCTGCAGTTAGGTGTTTTGAACTTTAATATCTTTAAGCCATCCGTTAATCTTATTGACTAGTTTGAAATAAATTGTGTTTTTTTTTTAAGATTTATTTATTATGTATACAGAAGAGGGTGCCAGATCTCATTACCTCATGGTTGTGAGCCACCATGTGGTTGCTGGGAATTGAACTCAGGACCTCTGGAAGAACAATCAATGCTCTTAACCTCTGAGCCACCTCTCCAGCCCAATAAATTGTATTTTAATAGCTATAACACTTACTGGTTATATAGCTACAAATGAATTTCTATGGGGACTTCATTAAAATTAAAACAATACAGAATAATATGATTTTTCTATTTGACCTTTTCCAGTGTTACATCACTTAGAAAATAATTTCATATATCTGCCTAGAAAAAGAAATAATACAGAAAGACATTTTATACATTTATATATTTCTGTATAGTAATATAGAAAGTCATTTTATTCTGTCTGGTTTTGGAAGTGGCTAAGACTTCGTGGAAGAAACCACTCCCAGAGACCTTATTCTTATGTCCTTATAAAGGACACTATTACTGTTGAGAAGTGGGGCTTCTTTTGTTGGGTCCTCAGTCTCGTTAATAAAAGAATTTAACATACGAACTCAGCAGGAAGCTCAGGGACAACTTCTTCAGAGTTTGGGAGAAAAACAGCAGAGCAGACAGGCTGTAAAACTTGGCAGTTGCCAACAGTAGGAAGAAGTGGAAGAGAAGAGAGAAAGCCAAGGGTCCAAGAAAACCAGCATGTTCAGCAATGAACATCTCCAAGCCACTGCATGGTAGAAAGGGAGGGAGGGCTCCAGAGAAAGAGTGAGGAAGCCTAGAGGTCCCAGGGAAGCAGGCTAAGGATTTTGGGAAAAGATAGTACAAAGATAGTGAAAGGAAAATTATGCTTTTTCGGTTTACAGCTCACAAAACAGGCAAGGTTAATAGCAAAAATCTCTAAGCTACTGCGTCAGGGTGGGGCTTCTGGAAGTACAACTAGATTATCTCATTCCTATCTTCATAGAGTGTCTACATTTCTTGGGGGTTGGGAGGTGATTGACAACCCTGGCTGAGTTATCTCTTAAGGTGAGAGACAACATGTGCAATGCTCTAACCTTTGGAGCTGAGTAGATTTCTGCCCATTCATCTAGGATGATATGAGCAGATCTTTCCTTTAAGATCATGTGATAAATATTTCAGGGTTTGTGGCTAACGTGGTTTCTTTCACAGCTACCCAATACGTAACTGAAGCTAGAAATCTCTACTGTCATTTCNCAAACTAGTGAGCATGGCTGTATCCAAGCCAATTCTGTTCNTAAGAAGGTGGTATCACAATTTGCCAACCCATTTCTAAGTGACCTTCTGACCCTGGATCTAGTGTCATTTGTCCCACACTAAAGCCAGTCTTATGTTCGCTCGTTTAATGTATTCTTTTATTGTNCCTTTCATGGGAATGAAACCTGTTTCAGAGCATATTTGTCCCAGGGCCTCAAACAATTGACCAGTATGTTCCATAGTAAATGCTTAATGGAGTCATAAACTGGTATGGGAGAAGTGAGGAGGACTCCTCCGATGAGGAATTGTGCAGGAGCCCTGACACCAGAAAAAGAGAGGAGAAAAAGAAAAGATTAAGACACAGTACCTCTCATACATATGAAATGTCTGTCCTGTTAAAGGGGACATTGACTGATCTGTGCACTTTCAAAGGGAGGAGCTATGAAAAATCATACTCGATAACAACTCTGTAAGACTTTCCCTGAACCCAAGACAATGTCAGCTCTTACCTCCTTCTTCTGTTATTGGACTCTAACCTACAAAAATTGAAATACCTTATTATTGAAGAAATTTCTTTTTAAAAACAANACTAACCCACAACTAGACTCTGAGCTATGAGGGAGAAAGACCAGTTTTGTTTTCTTAAGTCTTTTTATGCCAGACCTGTCTACCATGATTACTCAGTAAGTGTCTTTTAGCATGTGCTAAAATCAACGCTGATGAGAGTGGACATCAAGTTAAATCAGTATAAAACACAATCTTTTACAGATGAAAAATGTTCGTTTGCTTCCTGGTCTGCCTCTGCATTATCTTCTACCAAGGAAGGGGACACCTTATAGGATTTGCTAAGATAGTTTTCTTTATTTTGATGAAAGGAGGAACAATTTAAAAAAAAAACAACAGTTCAATTTTGTTCTCCATGTGGGTTCCTTTTCATTTACTACATAGCTACTCTATCTTGCTATGGTACAGGGCACATAAGTTTTCATTTTTTTCTGTTGTTTANCATTCTCTATAAGGTGCAGAATATTAGGATACGTAACAAAACGAAGTAACAGCTGTTCACAGATTTGTGTCCTTTGAAAATAGGTAAAGACACATCATACGCATCCTATAGTCTCTTTAAGGCTACGATTGCATAAACATAATGAGATTCATTCATAAGCATGAGTCTGTAAGGTAAGAATCCTCTCAATCTGTCCTTGTAGCTGTCCAGGAATGCACTGAGCTATGCCTTAGGGGAATGTACACAGACTTATCCAGATAATCATATGCCTGGATCCTCAAATGATGTGTTTGTTCTTCCAGTTTAGGAAAGTACAGCATGGCTTTGGGAAGCAATGGATAGTTTGGATGCCAATGTAACAGGAAGTCAATCTTAATCTTTACAGTTTTTGATTATATATAATTTATTTTAATTGTAGAGCAACACAGATTGCAAATTTAACTTTGGTATGGCTTTCATCACAACATAATAGAGAGAAATGGTAGTGTAATTAGTCTTTATTGCCGTATTTTGGTCTCTGACAGGCCAATGGATCGTTAGCATTCTGTGTTATGAGGAGGATGGAAAGAGATGAAGCATGATGATGACTTATGTTAGACTAAAAACCTTCTGTTCCTAAATGGACATATGTTAATTGCAGAGACTACTTACAAAACAACATTCAGGTAAATTATAAAGTCATTCACATTTACAATATTTACAGATAAGCACACTATACATTAAACAATCCATGCCAGGCATGCCTTTAATCCCAGCACTGGGGAGGCAGAGACAGACAGATCTCTGTAAGTTTGAGGGCAGCTTGGTCTACATAAAGTGCTCTAGGCCTGCCCAAGTTATAGTGAAACTTCATCTAAAAAAAAAACCAAAAAAACAAAAACAAAAACAAAAAACAATGATGAAAATTGAGGCCAAATTAATTATATTTTACTTACTAAGATCAATTTTTTCTCTGGGAGATTAGATACACAGATATGAATGGGAACACATCTGTGCCCTTTTGCGTTCTATTAGAATGTAACTTTCCTGGAGAGAGGATGGGATTTCATTCTGTTGTCTAAGACAGTGATTTCTCAGTTCTTTTTACCTGAAACTGTGATAAAATACTCTGAAAGAACCAACTTCAGGGAGAAAGAGTTTATTTTACCACTCCATTCTAGGTACAGTCCATCATGGCAAGAAGCCAAGACATCAAGAGATTGAAGCAGGAAGTAGAGAGGGGTGAAAGCATAAATGCAGACCTAAGGATGATATATCTGGGCTATGTGATAGCTCTAATTTTTTGTTTTATTTTTACTTAAATTTCAAATTTTTATTTTATGTGATGGGGTTTTACCTGTATGGATGTCTGTGTACACTTGCATGAGCTGCCCATGAAGGTCAGAAGAGGGTAGCTGATCTCCTGGAATTGGAGTTATAGCTGTTTGTGAGCTGCCTTGTGGGAGCTGGGAACTGAACTCCGGTTACCAGGGAAGAGCCAACACTCCTATTTATTTGTGTAACACTTGTACTAATTTATATTCCCATTNGGATAGTAAAGGGATTCTTATTTACTGCATCGTTACCTGTTTACTGTTGTTATAGCATTCTCACTGGAATGAGATGGACCCCCAGTATAGTTTTAATTTGCATTTCCCTGATGGCTAAAGATGTTTAAAAGTTTTTCATATGCTTACAGGCCATTTTTCTTNGTGATTTGAGAACTATTTCTTCTTTTATTGTTGATTAGGTTGTTTGGGATTTGGTATTTTCTTAGTTCGTTATAAAGTCTAGGTATTAATCCCTTGTCTAAAGTATAGCTAGGCAAAGTTTTCTCTCATTTGTAAGCTATGTCTTCATCCTGGTGATTTTTAAAAAAAATTATTTTATTTTTGTCATGCAGAAGCTTTTTAATTTCTTGTAATCCCATTTGTTAATTCTTGAGATTATACCTTGAAGGNTACAATTCTTTTTAGAAAGTTTTTGCTTATTCCTGCATTTTTACACTGTTTCTCCTGTTTTCCTCTAACAGTTTCAAAGTATCAGGTCAAACATTAAGGATTTCAATCCATTTGGGGGCAGGTTTTTGTGCAGGTTGAGACGCAGATCTACTTTCATTCTCCTGTATGTAGAAACCCATTTTCCCAGTACCATTTATTAAAGAGGCTGTCTTCTCTTCAGTGTATGCTTTTGGCACTTAAAACAAGTGGTTGTAGCTTCCTGAGTTTATTTCTGGATCTTCTATTCTATTCCATTGGTTCACACATCTGCTTTGTTTGGGCATTGTACTGTTTTTGTTACCATTATTCTGTAAACACTAATAGCTATAAACATTCTTAGAACTGTTTNCTGTATCACTAAGTTCTGGCAAGCTATGTTTTTATTTTCCATTTGATTCTAGGAATTTAAAATTTTCCTNCTTGAGTTTTGTTCTACAAAGAGCCATGGGCATTTGTGTGTTGTTCTGGGTACCAGTGTTAGTTTGGTTTCATTAGATCCTCTGCTACTGATGTGGGTTGTTATTGCACCATGTTCTAATTAGATGTAAGAAATTATTTTGATTCCTTTGTATTTGATAAGACTTGATTTGTGCACACAATGTCTATTTTATGGAAAGTTCCATTGGCTGTTGTATTCTGCATGTTGGTTGGACCATTTTGTATGTATTCATCTATATTTGTTAAATTGATCTATGAAGCACTGCACTGTTGAGGATTCTGTGTTGAGTTTTGGTTTGGAAGCCTACCTGAAGGTAGCAGTAGGGTCCACCACTCTTATTGTATCAGGATATATCTTACTTTTTGTTTACATTAGTGTTTGTTTTGTGAAACTGGAAGTCAGATCTTCTGGTTCATATACATCTATAATTTTTGTAGATTAGTGAATTATCCACTTTATTAATATATAATAGCCTTTGTAAAACTTTACTGACTGTGGCTTGCTTCCTAATTTACCAGTTACCACAATTTCTAAGCCCATCTGTTTTTTTTGGTCCAATTCANTTTACACATTTGCTTTTGTTCTTTGATTCTTACTCTGTGGGTGTCCTTACTACTTCAGTTTTCTTAGAGAAAACACATAGTAGATTTCTAATTTTTTAATCCAGTCATTCAGTGCACATCTGTTTATTGGTGAGTTTGGGTCATTTACACNTAAATTTATTGTATTACTTACTTTTCTGATGTAGTAAAACACCATGAACAAAAATGACTCATGAAAGAGTTGGTTTTGGCTTACAGTTCCAGAGGGAGAGTCCATAATGGCATGGGAGGCATAATGGCAACAGGCAGCTGGGACATGAAGCTGTGAGATCCCATCTGGATCAGGGGTAAAGCTAAAACTCTCAAAACCTGCCTCAAGTGATAAGCTTCCTTCAAGGCTGTGCCTCAAAAAGGTTCTATTACACCCCCCAAATAGCACCATCAACTGGGGACTGCATACTCAAATACATGAGGCATTTACTTAAAATTGTTTTTTCTTGTTTGTTGAGTTTCTGTATTTATTTGAGTTTCATCAATATTAGTGTTTGCTGCTTTGCTGGATTNGACATGATGGAGTCCCAGTTTTCATTTGTTTCACTTGTTTCTCTCTTGAAATTGCTTCTTTCTGGTGCCCCCTATATTCCTTTGTGTATAGTAGTCTTTGAAGGATCTTTTGCTGTACTGGCTTGGTGGTTGTTTTAGGATTTCTATTGCTGTGAAGAGACACCATGACCACAGTAACTCTTAAAGAGAAAAACATTTAACTGTGGTGGCTCCCTTACAGTTCAGAGGTTCAGTCCATCATGGTGGAACCTGGCCGTATGCAGGCAGACAGGGTGCTGGAGAGGTAGCTGAGAGCCCTATGTCTTGCAGGCAACAGGAAGTGGTCTGTGTGTCACACTGAGAGAAGCTTAAGCAAAAGAGACCTCAAAGCCTGCCCCCACAGTGACACACTTCCTCCAACAAGGTCACATCTACTTCACCAAGGCCACACCTATTTCACCAAAGCCACATCTTCTAATAGTACTACTCTCTTTGGATGCCATTTTCTTTCATANTACCACAGTGGTCAAGAACTCCCTTAATGTGTGCTTGTCTTGAAGTATCCATATTTCTTTCTCAATTTAAAAAGATAGCTTTGCTATATACTTCTTGGCTTGAAATTTNTTATTCCATGCTTTGATGAGTTTTAGTGCTGCTGCTGACAGATCTTCAGCTATTCTGAGGTGATTGTTTTTGTCAGTGAGTACTGCTTCCCTCAAAACTTTTGATATTGTTACTTTGCTCTATATTTTAGATATTATAATTATAATTATGATACATGTTACATATATGTCACCTCTCCCAGACTGACACATCCCTTTTACCATTTCAAACAATTTATATGTGAGACTCTGAGCAGGTTCATCTGAATTCTATCAAACCAGTTTTGTCTTCTACTTAATTTCAAACATCATCAATTTCCTCACCTTAGTTTCTTTTGATTTATAGCTGTCTTTTTATAAATTTCATATGTTCCTATTAATTTTTTTATATGGGAGCATCTATCTATCTATCTATCTATCTATCTATCTATCTATCTATCTCAATCAGGTTGGCCTCGAACTTGTTAGTTGAGGATGATTCTGTTCTTCTTGCCTCTGCCTCCCGAGCACCTGAATTGCAGGTGTGCACACCCATTCCTTGAAGACACTTTTAATCTTATTGACCAAAACAGCTTCATGACCCCCAGTAGCTTAAAGAAGTGTGAGAAATTGACAGACTAACACTTTCCTATGTGTCACGGGAGGCAGGCAGCTTCTTAGATAGAGTAGAGGGAAGAACTGTGGCCTGCCATATTCCCAAAGAGTTAGGGTAAAGTTATGAGATGGGAGAATATATGTCTCTTTTTACCTAGTGAACCTGCTCTCCTGACCAGTGACAATGCCACCTTCTGCTCCATGTGGTGCCTTTCTGTGTAGCAGTGTCAGGAACAGGCAAGTCATATCCCCAGCCTGTTGTTTTTATTCAGAGCTTTGTGCTTTATACATGAGAATTCCTCCAGAAATCTGGCATGACTTTGATAGATATTTCTAGTTTCTTGCATTGCTGAAGCTTTGCATTTACTTTTCAGACTAAAGAGCTTCATGGACATATCAATACAGGGCGTGGTAGGATGTGGCTGCCGAATCAGTTCATCTTGGTCTTAATTCTATACATCATCTGGAGAGGATGTTTCAATGTACAAAAGAAAGCCTAATTGATAGCCAAAATCTTAGCTGCTAGGAAATTGCTGATGATCAAGTTAATTACAGGTTTTATTTTTGTGATGTTATATTTTTCCCTCTAAAATATTCTGCTTATTTGAGGGGAATTGATATAAAAAAGTTTCCTTTAGGGCTAGGTGGTTAATTTCTGTTGCATTGTGTACAGTGCCTATACATGGTCTTATTGTTGCAGAAGTTTCTGGAGGAAGCAAGGAATTCAAGTTAGGGTTTTAGATATACACAAAAGTTTTACTGGAGTTGGTAGGGTCAGAACCTGAGCTCTGGCAGCCACTTGTTCTGAATAGGCTAATGAAAGAGAATTAATCATGTAAAGAAGAATAATGAGATTGATTCAATGTGGTCACATTGGGAAGAGAAATAAAGAGGTCTAGTGACTCTTTGCCCCCACCCTCATCTCTTGGATCCTGACATGCGGTTCAGACTTAAGTGGAAGGCAAGAGGTATGCGTAATAAGTGAGCAGGGTCAAGATACAGTCCCACCCATCATCATTGTCTCAGTCCCAGTCTGTCTAGGAAGCGGTCTGACAAGGTGCCAGAACTGTGTGACACCTCTTTCTGAAAGACAAATTCCTCCAATGTTGCAGCCTTTTCCTTCCCCTCATGAGATTCCAAGGGAAACCCCAGTTTCTTGGGAGTCTATTGTTTTAGTAGTATAGTAGGCAAAGGAAAAGGCACACACGTCTCATGAGAATTACCTTTATTATTGCTAGGAAAGTTACAAAAGTATTGAGTAAAAAAAAGAAGTCAGTGTTTAGTAAGCCATGTGAGTATGAAGTCAGGAGGCTTGCAGTTGTTTGGTTGAACCCTGGCTTCTATTTTAAATGAGCACTTNATCTTCTCGTGAGAATGGCTTTGGGAGGAGGGTAATGTAGAGAGATAACTATAAATTTTAAAAACTCATATAACGTATTTGTTTTTAATTCTTAGGGTCTGAAGGATACACTGGTGGAGATAGGCTCCATAAAATCTATTTCAAGACACAAACTATTCTAGAGTCTGAAGATGTGCTCTCTGCATATACTGATACATAGAGCTTGTAGTGACTGCAGCTCTCCTATGTGGCAATCATCATCATTGTCCTGAGTAATGCATGCTTATTTTCTCTGAAGACCTTCTCAGAAAATCATAAACAGATAAAAGAGCAGGTGTCCTATATACAGTTGATCATGGGACACAGGTTTCAGGGACAAACCTGAATCTTAGGAATTATCTTGAGATGAACCAGTCACATCCTGGCCAGGGTGAAATCACTTTTGTTTTAACCCACAAATGCACCTCATTTTCTGACTCGAATTGCAGGACTCAAGTGGCCTTGCTGCAGCCCAGGTCCAGGCTTCTAAGTCCCTCAGAACTTGTGCTCTGTACAATCCTCAATTTGCTTGCTTCTCTTTCACTGGTCTTATGATACCTTGCCATGGTCTTCATACAGTATGACAATAGGGTAGCAACATCTTACCATCTGGAAGATGACAGAAAGGCTGCACCCAAGCTCTTCTGAATTGGAACCTTACTTTACCAAGACCCCANGGGACTCTGATGCTTGAACCTGTGAAGAGGTTAAATATGAGGAGGCAAAATTGTTCACCTAAGTTCATTCTCCTATGATGGATTATGGGCCTTTAAATNCTATGTTACCTTTAGGATTAGGTTAGGCTCAGTTCTTTCATCTAGAGCAGTGGTTCTCAACCTTCTTAATGCCTATTAACCCTTTAATACAGTTCCTCATGTTGTGGTGACCTCCAGCCATAAAATTATTTTTGTTGCTACTTCATAACTGTAATTTTGCTACTGTTATGAATCATAATGTAAATATCTGTGTTTTCTAGTGACCCTAAGACCCCCTTGTGAAAGGGTCATTGAACCCCCAAAAGGATCACAACCCACATGTGGAGAAATGCTGATCTAAAGGGAACACCTGAAATATTTATGTTAAACTTTGCTCTTGTGCTAGACTGACTCTAAGAATATTTTACAAAGAAACTAAAAATTAGATACTTTGAGGACAACTTTCAGTCAGCGTTGATAGTGTTATAATTTTGCAATGAACTTTTTTTAGGTCTCAAAAAATTGTTTTTATATTTAATAGTAGGAACTAGTGCACTGTGCTGCATTTTATAGACTTTCCTACCTTAACTTGCTGTGTGAACTCTGTTCTCATAGAGATTTGTTTACTTTCCTAGGAGGAAGGCCTCCACCTGCCCAAGGAATGCTAAGGGCAAGATGCCCCCAAACCCCCTAGCAATGCAGTTTAGCACTCTCAAGGGTGTTATGCAAACAGCCCCATTCAGCCCTGAGACTTTCTGCCCCCTGAGCACATCTGGCCAAAGTGAAGAGAACTATTCAGTATGTTTATCATTGCTTCTCTATCCCTGCTTTGAACCTTGAGCTCTCTTGGAATAAAAGTTCCAGAGAAGCAAGTAAAGGGCTCCTGAGCAATAATAGCCTGGAGTCCCCTGTTCTGTGGAGTCTCAAATGACTTCAATTCCTTGACAGAGGTCACTGGCAGGTCGAGATATTTGGTAGCCTGAACAGAGATATGACAGAAGCAAAGGGAATCTACTGAGGATTGCTGGAGAGCCATGGGGTCCTGGTAAGTGTACAAGGGGCNCACTCTTGGTCACAAGAGTAACCATGGGTCAAATGGAAAGCAAAACGGGAGGCCGCATGTGTTTATTGCACACAATACTAAAAGCATCTAGGGAGAAATTACAAAAATAAGATTTCTATGACCTGTCAGAATATGTAGACAAGTACTGTTACGGGGGGCTGCCAGCTCAAAGAACAATGTCCAGGAAGCAATAGGAAGACATTGGTGTTCCTTTAAGCAGGCTTCTCAAAAGGGAGAGGTAATCGGTTCAATGTCCGATCTCTTTGTAATCTGGTCAGCTTAGTATTCAGCCACGGCAAATGACTTCTGCCCTATCAGCACAAGGAGAAACCACAGGACAGGCAGCTCCTTTAGATGGAAACAAGATCTAAAGGGGCCTTACCTTACATCTCCAGGGGTGGTCCCAGTCTTCTGACTCTTTTGACGATTTCGAAGATGAAAAGGTCTTTGCTAGCCATTTCTCTGCATCCCTAGGAGTTGATGCTTCTGCATTAGCTGTGGGGATTCAGTTAGCTCAAAAGGAAGGGATCCTGAGGCATACCTAATGTTGTCTCTTGTCATCCAGTGTGTTTCTAACCCTTTGGACCCAGAGTTGACAATTTTCCTGGGCAGAGGGGCATACATACAGAGTATGATCCCATCCCCTATAAGATACTTAGGGATTTTAAACTGCCGTCTTCTCTTACAGAGCTACATCTCCATATACTATAAGAGTGTAGGGAGGGAAAGTTGAAAGAGAGTGCCTGATGGCTGGGACATACCTGGCCCAGATATGTTTTAAACTTGCTGGATTCCTTCAGGACTTAATGGCATGAAGACTTTCTCAGTCTGCTCTCAGAGAGATGTTACTGGAAATGTTAGCCTTTGGCAACGCTAATGTAGAATGTCAGTGGCTCTACACTCAATTCGAGCAGCAAAGGGCAATTTAGAAGATTACATAGATGTTGTGTCTCCAAGCCTGCTTCCTCTGAGCATTCACTCAGTTCTAGGTGCCCCTTGCCCTCTGCCTGTGGTTTGCCTTTGGTTTGGCCCCAAACTCTTGCTTTTGTTCTGCTTTTCAGTTATAAAGACACAGATGCCACTTTCTGAGTTCCTTAGATGTCTGGTTCAAATGCCCTTTGGGTATGGATAATATTAAAAAATATTTACTGTGCTGTTTTAGCTCACTGAAAAGCTGGCTCTGAGATGGAATTTGGCTGGCCCACTTCAGAGCGGTGCGTGTTTGTCTTAATGTTTCCTTCAAAGCCCCTGTCCTGGGTCAGGCTGGCCTCCTGTCTCTGTGACAAGAGAGTGCATAGAGGACAGATACGGGTGCACTTATAAACAACTGATGCGATGTTTATACTTTTAAGGGGGAAAAAAGAGACCCTCTTGTCTAGAAATCTCTCAATAATAATTCCAACTGTGCTTATTTAAAATAATCCCAGCTGGGCTGGTTAATAGTCCTTCAAAAGGAGATAGGCAAGGTCACTGAACCCTAACTGAGCATCCAGTCACCCCCTCTCCCAGATCCTTTATATAATTAGACCCCAATTACATGAGGCCTAAAGGGTTTCTGGAGAAACGAGGATGTAGAGGTGAAAAGCTAAGAACGGAGCAGGTAGGGCCACCTACACAGCTATGAAAAGGCTGTTAAATATACTGGGTATAGGAACCAATAAAAATAGATGTTGTTTAATTCCACCCTTTAAAGAAAAACTTTTTACAATAAATGGTAGATTTGATAACGTTATTATGTCATCGTATTTAAAATATTTTAAGGAAGAGAAATTTGTGTACAAAAGTTAAGATGGCTAGATGTAATTATAGACGTTTGGCTGAGTATCCCCCACCCTTTGTTTCTTTTATAAAACTCGTTTCCCCATTCAAGGTCATCATACCTCTGAGGCTCTTGCTAAAATGTAGTATCTTACACTTGAGATCTGAAAAACGTGGTGGTGGTGGTGGTAAAATTCTAAGGAGAAAAAATTTGGTTAAAGTGGTTCTCAACCTTCCTGATGCTTTGATCCTGTAATACAGTACTTCATGGTGTGAAAATAAAATAGTTTTTATTGCTGCTTCATAATTGTAATTTTACTGCAATTAGGAATTGTAATATAAATATCTGTGTTTTCTGATGGTCTTAGGTGACCCCTGTGAAAGGGTTGTTTTACACCTCCCCCCACCCCGGGGGTCGTGACCCACAGGTTGATAACCCCTGCTCTATAGGTAGAGCTCTTCCACTCTTGCCCTCTTTAGCTAGCACACACAGTGACTTGAAGTTTGCCATCTACCTGCGAAGGCGATTTGCAATTGTTAAGCCTAAGCCAAACGCAGTCATAGCTGCCGTTGATTATTCTATACTGAAACATTACATTGGCTGTGAACAGTTTCTACTGTGTGCTTTCCATTGTTAGAGACACCTCTCGCCTGGTCCCACAACAATTGGACCAACTGTGTGAGGAGATCAATAAAATCACAACCTCCTCTTGGAGAAGCTGGCCTAATTGGTTCTCTTTACTCCCCTGGGAGGAAACCCTCCACCTGCCCCAAGAATGGCAAGGGCAAGACGTCTTGGTGTTTCTGCCCCCTCTGGGGTGGGGTAATGCAGTTTAGTTTAGCACTGTCAAGGGAATTGTGCAAACAGCCCCATTCAGCCCTGAGACCCTCTGCCCCCTAGCACATCTGGTGCAAGTGAAGAGAACTACTCTGCATGTCCATTGCTTATCTGTTCCTGCTTTGAGGCCTGAGCTAACTCAGGATAAAAGCTTCAGCGGAGCCCAGTAAAGGGCTCCTGGGCAATTACAGCCTGGAGTCTCCTGTTCTGATGAATGTCAGCAGCGGTCACTGGAGGTCCTGAAAGTGCAAACCATCTGCTTTATGAGTCTGCTCAGCAGTGTTTTTAAAGTGTGTACTTTTTTTTGTAATAGAGAAGATACTTTTATTTAAACATTTTACTGTTTTAGAGCATTTTCTTAAAATCTTTTGTTAAATTCAGTGTGTGTGTGTGTATGTGTGTGTGTGTGTGTTCGCGCACATGCATGCAGGGGTAGGATGGAGCTCCAAAGAC